>PVLA01015227.1:0-26331 GCA_004027455.1 Hydrochoerus hydrochaeris | reverse complement strand
GTGCAGTTAAAGACACCTGGGATGATGTGAAGCCAATCAACTAGTAGATCTCAACTTCACATGGAGCTCACTAGCAATGTAAAACTTCTGGCTTCATTCAGCCCAGCACTTGTGAATCAAAATCTGGATTTTGTCATGATTCTCAGATTATTGATGCCATGGTTTAAATCTGAAGTGGCCCTAAAGTCTCATGTGTCTAAAAAAAAAAAAAAAATAAGCTTAGTCCCCAGGATGCACTATTTGAAGGTGAGTCTTAGCAGAAAATCTTCAGGTCATTGGCGGTGTGTCCTTGAAAAGGACTGTAACATCCCATCCATTCCTCCTTCTCTGATTTGGTTCCCAGGCACTGGACGAGGGGCTTTGCTCTGCCACCTCATTGGCCATGACCTGCTGCCTCATCACCGTTCCAAAGGCTACAAGGCCAACTAACCATGGCTGCAGCCTACAATACCATGAACCAAAGATAAACAAATCAGTACAACTTTTTCTAAGTTGATTATCTCAGCTGTTTGTTAGTGATGGAAAATTGACTAACAATTCACATGCATATTGAAGAGTGAGAAGAAAAGCATTAAGCATTTCACAGTGAGATCCTTTTGTAGTTCAGATGTAAAGCAGGAACAGTTGTGATGGCCAAGTTAATTTCTTGAAAGATTCAATAGTCTTGAATTACAACATTTCAGAAGAACTACGAACCATAGCACGCTGTTGGGCTATAAACGATGCAGGAGTGGCGCCTGAATCTAATTAAATTGAAAGCTAAAGGTTCATAAAAGTGATAGATTTGGTCATAAGGAGTGAAGAGCTGAAAAACAGAGAATTGACCAGACACACATTTATTCTCTTTCAAGTGAAAGCACTCCACATATGGATAGACCACAGCTGGCAAGTTGGTTTCACAATACCACCCCAGATCCTAGTTCTTACCTTTCTACTTTAATATTCCCATTACTGCATCTCCATAAATCAACTCTGAGTTCCATTTAGTAGGAAGAAGGGAAGAGCAAAATAAATGGTTATCACCTTTCTGGAAAACACTTACATTTGCTTATATCTTAAACATATGCCTATAGACTTTCTGAATGTATGCTGGGAAATGCAGGCTTCTAGCTTGATGCATTACTTCCCACACACACTGCATCAGAGTTCTATTAAGTAAAGGTAAAGGAGAAGACAGGTGTTAGAGTAGTGAGTAGCCACATGGCACAAGCAGGATTATTTGATCCAAATCATCTGCTTTGAGGCTGGTATATAGCTCAATCATAGAATGGTTTCTTAACATGCCCAAAGCCTGAGTTCCATTCTCAGCACCATTAAAGAAACACAAACATACATCCAAATAAATATCTGACTTGTTAAATTGCAAATATTTACATATGATCCACTGTGCAGTTCAACAACTCATTGTAAAATGCAATTCTTTGAAGAAATCATCAAGGCATAATCACTGAGAAACTCAATTTCAACAATGGTCTTTTCTGGACATATTTGGGGGCAGCTGGAATGCTTTGCAGTTGCTCTAAACCAGGGGCATACTTAGCTCATCTAAGCAAAATTCATTACTGACATAGCCTGCTTTGTTTTCTGTGAGTTTTTCTTACCTGTTAGCAACTGTTTAAAATTCCTCAATTAGTAATTTGAGCATTCTTTCTTAAAAGTATTAATAGATAACAAATCATCATGGGCTCTCAGTCATTCACTAGTGTGAATTGGGTTTAAGTATAATAATTTTCTAGTGGCTGACAGGGATCAGCTGCTTTATGGAAGGAGACTATAATTTGGGGCAAAGGGGGATCAGAAAATCACTTTACTGGCCCAAATCTTTGTCCTGTCCCTTGCTGAAGTACTGCAAATCTATAGCTTGAAGTCAATGGAAACCAGAAGGAGAGGAGCACAAGACCTTCATAGGAAGCTAAAAAATAGACTGATGGAAATGAAAGCTTAACTATTTCAAAATCCTGCCTAAAATAGTCAAAGTAGCAGAAATTGGTGAGAAAAAATATTTTCCTTGTCTCCTCACTTTCATATGGCTCCTTACCTCCAGGGAAGACTACAAAATATGTCCAGGTTAGTATATAAGCATTCAGTTTGTATACATTGTGTGTTCAGTACTTTTGGCAATTTATCCAGAAATTTAGTGTCTTAAAATGTAACAACACTTATGTGGAACATAAAGCAACTTTCAAATATCAATTTACAGGGAAAAAAATCCAATTGCGGTAAGTATACAGAAGATCTGAATAAACATTTTACACATAAGCAAATTAGGGTGCGTTCATCATTATTAGATATTAGAGAAAAGCACCTTATGCAAATGAGATGTCATTGCACAGGTTAGATTGCTTCAAGGAAACTGAACACACCAAGTATGGGTGACAATGTAGAGGTTCTGGGACTTTCATACATTTCTTATGGAGTCTTAAAAGGGTATTAAACACTTGAAAACAGTTAGGCAACTTTTTTAAATAGTAGCCATATATTCACCATATAATCAAGAGGGAGTGGGAGCCAGGGAGGAGCAACAGGTAGAGACTACATAGGTCATGAGAGAGGAGGAGGAAGCTCTTGCAGTGACAGATGAGGTCACAACCTTGATTGTCCTGGGGAGGTCTTAGTGCATAAAACACATCAAATTGTGCACTTCACAAGCTAGTTTTTCATGTGTTAATTATAGCTTAATAGCAGTATTTAATTTAAAATCTTAAGAGAAACATCTATTCTTAAAAGAAATAAAATATTTGTCAGATACCTAGAGCATGGATCACTTAATGTCAATAATATATTCTTGATATGAATATCGGGGCCAGTCTTTGTGGGACTAGATTAGTTCTGTTACAATTCAGGTCACTTGGGGAAATGGAATTGTCTGAAGATTTCCTCCATCACAAGTTCCGGGGCTGAGACTGTTGGGTGAAACCTTATCCAGATCTTTTGGCTGGGATACCTAGAGTTGGTCTCTCTAGACATCAGATGTCCTTAAAACTTGGAAGCCAGTTCCAAGGGACAGCATCCCGAGAGAGAGCTCAGCAGAATCTGGATCACATTTTATGTCCAAGTTTCCAGAAGTCACACAGGATCATTTACTGAGACCAACTCCAAGGATTACTATCTTAAGGGGGAAAAATAGACTGTGTCTCCTGATAGTGAAGTAGCAAGGCTCTGAGAGCACACATGGGATTGGAAATATTTTTGAGATCATCTTTTGAAAATGTAATGTGCCAAATTTGATACACAAAGACATGCTTACTATACCCTAATTACAAACTAAAATTTTGGCATGGAAAAAAAGATTCTGATATAAAAACAATGCCATTAAAGACAAACAGTATTCTAGTATTTTAAAACATATTCCTATTTCCCAAAAAACAATAAAAATTGCAGGAAATAGACATACAAATAAGTCTAGATGATTATTAGTACGGCAATATATTTTTTCTAGATAGCACACAATGAATGGAAGGGAATGAAAAGACAAACCACAGACTGTAACAAAATATGTGCCAAAGAAACAGCTAATAGCAGACTGTTAGCCAAAATGTAAAGAACTCTTAAACTCAATAATGAGGAAACAACATAGTTTTAAAATGGGCTTAAAACTTTAATAGAAATCTCATCTAAGAAGATAGACAGATGACAAGCAGCATAAAAAAGGATGCTCTATATCACTGGTCATGAGGAAATGCAAATTAGAATCATAGTCAGACACAACTACACACTTATTAAAATGGCCTAAATCCAGAAACTGACAATGCCAAATTCTAATAAGGATGTTATGCAGCAAAATTGCTCATCCATTGCAAGTGAGAATGTAAAATGGTAGAATTACCATGGAAGACAATTTGGTGGTTTCTTACAAAACTAAACATACACTTACTATGCAATCCAAGAACCTAGTACTTTGATGTTTGTATTAGCTTTCCCACTAATAGACAATAACCAACACACATGACTTAAAGAAAGACAGGTCTATTTTGGCTCACAGTTATGGAGAATTCAGTCCATAGTCAGCTGGTTCCAAGGAAGAAATATTTTGATAGAAGAAAGTTGCTCACCTGGTGGCAGCCAGTAAGCATAGATGGAGGAAGAAACAACCTCCAAAGATGCTCCCCGTGCCTAGTGACACACCTCTTCCAAACAAGTCCACCTGCTACCAATATAGCACTCTCATAATCTAATCACCTTTGAAACACCCCAGTTCTGATGGGGGTTGGGAACTTTTGAACACTAAATCATAATGTTACCAAATAGAGTCGAAAGCTTGCACCCATGCAAAAGCCTACACATGTATGTTTATAATGGTTACACTCATGATTTCAAAACTTAGAAGCAACAAATGTATCCTACAATAGTTAAATGGATAAAATGCGGTCCATCCAGGAAATGGATAATCATACAGTCTCCAAAAGAATTAAATTATCAAACCATGAAGAGATATAAAGGAATCATAAATGTACATTACTAGTGAATGAATAACTTGGAAGAGCCTACATACCATGTGTTTCCAATTATGTGACATTCTTAAAAAGGCAGAATTATTGAAATAAAAAAAATTGTGACTGCCAAGTGCTAAAGAGGCAGAAAGTTTGAATAAGCAAAATAGAGAATCTTTAAGGTAGCACCACTATTCTTCTTAATACTGTATTGCTGGACAGGTGTCATAGTACATACTTCCAAAGCCAGAGGATGTACAGCACCCAGAGTGAACTGTAATGTAGTATTTTAACTTTGGGTGTAGTGATGTATCTGCAAATGATATAGATTTTAATAGATGTACCACTCTAGAGCAGAATATTGATAATGAGAGAGGCTATCTAGTCTAAGGAAGGGGAATCTTCATAATTGCTACTCGACAGCACAGTGGATCTAAATTGTCATAAGGATAAATTTTTTTTAATGCTGAAGAAAAAGGCTGGGAATTTAGCTCAGTGGCACAAGTGCCTGCCTTGCAAGCACATGGTCATGAGTTCAATCCCCGGTACCAGTAAAAAAAAATAAATCAATAAAATAAAATAAAATAAAATACTAAAGAAAATTTATACATAATTTCTATGCTATTAGAAAGGTTTACATCATGATTCTAGAAGTAATGAGGTTGTCAAACATCAATTCTCTATCTCTAAATAGATTTCCTCATAGAAGAAACTAGGATTCTTGGTCTTTCTCTTTGGAGAAATGGCTGGTTCCAGGCATGTCTAAGATACCGGAAATCAAGAATGTCCTCAAAGACTACTGGGATGGTGTCCAAAGGGCTCCAAATTCAAAATGAAGAGGGTACTTGGGACATTGTTGGCACAATTCGAGCAAAAGGAAAATATTTGAAAGTATTAAAATACACAAATATTTTAAATTCATGAATTCTAGCTACATCATAAAATATCCCACAAGGAAGCAACACGCCCTGCTTCCTGGTAAGTGGCTGCGGGGGGCGAGCCAGGAAGAGAAACCGTCAGCATCTGCCGTGAGCCTACCAGGGCGCAGGCTGAGAGTCAAGCATCCCATCCCCAACCCCGTTAGCAGCTGGGGGCCAGAGGCCTGAGCTCTCTTAGGGAGATGACCTTAGGCAGTGCAGCAAATATGGGAGATTTCCTTCTGTGTCCTCTTTGAAGGCCAATATTGTTTTCACTGTTATGCTTTGTTCTGATTGTTTTGCTCTATTCAATATTCTGTTTTGATAGGTTTTATAATGTACTACTTTGGTTTTTCTATACCTGATGGAATGGACAACTATTATGAAGATAACGAGATATACTATGGTACCTATCACTGTTATCCCAGTATCATGCTGGGAAGTTCTGTACCAATTTCACTGCATTATCTTGATTGGCTTTGTTCTGTTTTGTTCTCTTTTATTTTACTACCTTTAAAGTGAAAAAAAGGAAAGAAATTGGTAACCACCTTATTGTTTGAAAACAGGTAAGTAATGGGAAAGAATAAGGCAGTTTTTCTTTATTGTAGGAACTATGTCTCAAAGTAATCAAACAGTTGATGGAAATTTTTTCATTATTAGAAATATTCCATCTACTAAGTAAAGGAGAAAAAAATAAATTTAAATAGCTTCACTTTGCAAACCCTAATCTTAAAATGGGACTAGGCATTGATCATCAGCAGCTATTAACATCTTAGGGGAAAAAAAAACAAGTAATATTTTGTGTAATAATAAATGTGCCCAACACTGATGAAATAGTATTTCCAAAGTGATCCAATCTACGTCCTAACAAGCCTTAGCTCTACCAATTTTCAGGTACTACAGGTACCAGAGAAATATGTTAAATGATATGAATGTGTGTCTTTTTAACAGACAGACAGAAAGACAGGAAAGAGAGAGAGAGAACAGAGGCAGAGAGGCAAAGAGAAAGACAGAGACAGAGATAGAAACAGAGACAAAGATAGAGACAGAGACAGAAATAAAGTTAGAGAATAATCTATAGATCACATAACACATAATAAATACAGTAACCAGTCCTCACAAATCTACCTTATTTGTATTTTGATTTTATCCAACAAAGCGCATATAATGGGGCAGTTAGTGAAGCATGAACATTGACAGGGTATCTGATTATACAAAACAATTTAGTTAAACTTTGGTTCTAATGATGTTATTTTTCTCATGAGTCCTCTTCTTCTAGTCACACATATGTCCACACTAAACTATTTTCAGATGAAATTATGAGATATTCTAAAACTGGTATCCAACAATTTAGAGGAATGAAGCGGTAAAAGTAAAGTTAGTCAAATCTAGCAATGAAATGGTTATTGCTGATGATGTGTGATGGTTATACTATCCTTGGATTTATTGTAACATTTTTCTACTTTCCATGTATGCTAAAGATGTTCCATAATAAAAAGATTATGGGGACTGGAGATTTAGCTCAGTGGCATAAGTCCCTGCCTTGCAAGCACACAGTCGTGTGTTCAATCCCTGGTACTGATAAAAAAAAATTACAAATAAAAAGTGAAGTAAATGTAGCATCACCTTGCTGTCAGTTTGATTTACCTTTTCCTTTCATACTGAGGCTTTATAAAAGAAAAAGATTCTTAAAGAAGCCTAATAAGTAGCCACAATTGAAAATAACCTCACTGGGCCATACACATAGATAGAGCTTCATGGCATGGGAAGAGCAATGTAACCTGTCATCTGAGTGACTGATGCACTTTGAAAGTCAAATCTTACCAGCAAGTGGGAGGGTTTGCACATGCATCAGCATACATTTATATACACAAATAGTGAACATGCTTGCCTAATAAGAAGACTTTCCAAAGTGCAGAGAACTATATTTTATGAATTTTTCCCTCTGTGATTGGCTATTTCCAGAGTTAGCTGAACTGGGAGAGACCAGGGCAGTCAAGTATCAAAATCATTTAATCACAAGGTGAGTTGGGTGTTTGCTTAAACTAACAATGCAACTAGCCTATACAGGTTCTGAGACAATTTTTGGCTACAAAGTATTCAACTGAAATACTCTTCATCACTTCCGATGGTAATAGTATTTGATAACATCACAAAGGGATATTTTGAAGTTTGTCTTGATTAACGGCTTTGTATGATGGATGAAACTGAGCAATACTTGAGCTGTGGAACCACTTCACACATTTTGTGTACTCACAGAAAAAATCATAACACTTTATTTTTCTTACTGCAAAATATTAATAGGTATTCATATTGTTCTTCCTATTAACCAAAACAAATAAAACCCTGAATCTTGAAAAACCACCTTTTATTAACACTATTACTCAAAATCACTCTAACAAGCTTAACATAAAGGAGAAATTTTTCCAAAACCTTCCCTATAATGCTTCCACTAAAGTTCTATTCAAAAAGTGAAACTATGTGTTGCAAAATTCTGTTTTTCAGGGTCCTCACAGGAGAGTGGATATTAATATTGCAAAGAACATAGGCTTTGTGTTCAGTTAGGCTACTTAGATAACTGCTAATATTCTTTTACTTCCTTGAGTTCCAAGATTAGAATAGGAAAATATTAAAAAGATATTTTAGAATGTCTCATGCACAATAAATGTAAAATCCATTTACTCACAATTTATCTACCTTGGCCAGATGGATGGTGCCTACAAGTGAAGACAAGCTTTGCTATCAAAGGCTGTGGTACCCTCAATCACATTCCTCAAAGTATTTCAGAGATATTTTTTGGTACACTATTGGATGATCCACAGAGCCAGTGAGCAGTGACATACTAGTGATTCTGGTCAAATTAGTTTGGGAAATACTGGGTTAGAACCTGTCTCCATGAATGTTGAGAATTTTTCAACCATCAGATCACACCCTGATTCTTTGGAGGGAGAGCCAAAATGTGCTGTATTTTCTGGTGTTTGGGGGAATGGAATCTTTCCTATCGGAATCATCTGTTAGCACCTCAAGGAGCTAATAGTCTGTGAAACACACTGTCGCAAATACTGGTCTTGGAAACTGAGTGACAAAGGCAGGTAATCATTGTTGCCTCAAAGGATAACAACGCTTTCCTTGTATCTTTACTCAAAAATACCATTAAGATGAGACATTTTCAGCAATTCACTCAGAGCTATTAGGTAATTTTTAAAATTGTGTTTTGCATCTGGAAGACCAAAAGCAACTTGTTCACTTTTGTGAATGATACAGCAGGTGATTACAGTGCTTCCTGCTTGACGAATGAGCATGATTCCCAAAGTACAAGGGTCACTTAAATCAAAAGTGTAATTAGATGGACATAAAGGAAGTTACTGTTTTATTCATTTAATAGACTGTTTGAAAGCAGCTTTGAGGGAAGGCAGGATCACAGAAATTAAGATTTTATATCTGCTGGTTTTAATACATACAAATAAACATTCTGAAGAGATAATTTGGTTTAATTTGTTAACTATCTGCTGCACGCCTGCTATACATAAGCTACTAATAAGCCAACAGTAGTAAGATAAGACATACACCCTTGAGGACATTCATAACATAATGAATCTATACTGTGAGTTTGCATAGTATACAGAAGCTTGTGCTGGTGCTTCAAATAATCACTCATGTTAAACTCTGCCAGGTCTGCAATTTTGACATGCTACAACATTTTAGTTTCAACTCTGCTTGGCAATGACACTGCAAAACATCATTTTAACTGGTGTTCCAGTGGGACAGAGTGTGTGTCAGTTGCCAAAGCAACTTTGTGTGCAGTCTGGCCGTTCAGTTTGAGAGCAGCTGTGTTCTCCTCTGGGAGAAGCAGAAAATGAGGTCATTCAGGCTGGAGTGGCTTCAAATTTACATTTTCAATTGAGAGACATACAAATTCCCCATGCCCAGATGTTCAAGGTTCAGGAGGCTTAAGGAATCCCAGTTTGTTAGGTGACTATGGTTTCCCTAGCAGACGGAATTTTAAGGTAGTGCTCAAGTTGTTTCCGGCCCCTCGTGTACACCTCTTATGTAACCTCCTCTTCGTGCATACAAATGGGTCTATGAATATTATGTGGGATTACACTCCTGCAATTGAGTTACATTATTGTAACAAAAGCAGAGGGATTTTGCAGATGTAATAAAGGTCCTAAACAAGTAAAATGGTGAATTAATCATCAAGAAAATTAATCTAAGTAGACTAGACTGAACCAGGTGAGCACCATAGGGAATTAGACCATGCATGAAAGAAGAAAATGGAAGCCACAATGATTCTCCAATAGTTTAAGAAAAGCAAACTGTCACACTGTTCCCCTGGTGGTGAGAAATCCCATCGCACAATCTTTTCTGGGATTTTCCTTTGCTGGGAATGTCCAACTTTAATACATTATCCCAACATGTGTGATGTATCCACTAGCGTTCAGGCAAGAGACAGAAACCACATCAGTTATTTTTGAACAAGGGAAATTTAATATGAACATGTATTAACTAGATAAATAGCTGACAGCTTGGTAAATAAAAAGATATGAAGAACACTTTTATTTAGCATGTAGTACTTGCAAAAGACACTTGCCAATAACAAAGGTGAAGGAACAAAAAGAAAAGATTGGAAACATTAACACTTATAAGGATCCCTGTGAAGCTGAAACAGCTGGTGTCTCTGCCCTTGAAGAAGATACCATGGAACCGTCTCAGATCTCTAAAGGAGGAAGCTTAGCCTTCAAATGCCGGGAAATTTGAAACTGAATTCAGCTGCTGCTACTGCTGCTGCTGCTGCTTCTGCCATAGGAAGTCTCGAAAAATGAGACTAGAGCGATAAAAGACAGGAAGTTCAAAGGAAGTAACCAAGAAGAAGAAACACTCCTCCCTCCTGCGGATCTGTGGTCTCCCTCTAGGTGGCTCCTACTGGCAGAGCCTCACATGGAGCTGGCTAGAAGACGTGGTTTCAGAGTCGCTGTCCAGCATTGCAAAGTGAATACAGAAGAATGAATTAAACAGGGAGCAAATGTAATCTAATAACTCTGATACACATTGCTTATAATATTTTCTGCTGTCTTGTTCCACCTTTAAGAACATCTTGCAAGCATTCCCTTGCCTAGAAATCCACAATAAAATTCCACCCAAATGATAAGTTCACAGAGAGTCCATAAAGCTGCTATAAATAAATGCTCTTGTGGTGGATTCAAAACTGGTGGTCAACTGGTAACACCCAGCTGAACTGAATCAGCATGGATGACTCACCTGAGTATCGTTGCCAACAGCATTAAAAGGAGAACTGGAGAGGTAGAAGTGGTATTGCTGGTTCTCCTGTTGCCACTGGTTCTGCTGCAGGAGCTTGCTGAGCTTTTTCCTGAAATGAACTTGGCAGTTCTCATTATCAGAGGAGCTCAGGGCCTTGTTGTCACTGAGAATGGCTGTGGTGCTTTTTGGGGGAGCTCTGGTCCTTACTTTGAGTGTCACTTCCTGGATCTAGTGCAAATCCCTTAACTTACTGGCATAGATTTTTCATCCCACTGGCACAGCTTCCACCACTGATCTTTTAGGACTTCCCAGTGCAGATCTGTGAAACAGGCTTGCATTAGTCATTGTTGTGAGTTCTAGTCCTCCAGTTGAACTCATGGGAGGCATTGTCAAGGGCGCTAGGTCTTCAACTGAACTCATGAAAGGACATTACCATAGGATCCAGGCCTTCAGCTAGATTCATTGGGTCTTTGTGTTATCAGATTTCTTACACCCTTTTTGGTTTGACTCTTTGGGTGACTATTATAAAATAATTGTTTAAATTATGTGTCCTGTATTAAATTGTTTTTGTTGCAAACCCTGGCCACATTAACTACCTTGACTAAAGTCATTGTCCCTTTGATCTGCTGCCACTAAACTTCCAAATCACCTAAGAACTGAAAGTCTTCATTTATGTCCCAGCCATTATGTCTGGGTTTCCCAGCCCTGGAAATCACATTATGGTCCCAGCTATACCAAGGAGACAGATGCCCTGTCCTATATTTTCCCCCAAATTGCATGGCTTGTGCTGTGCTCACATTGTCCAGAGAAAGTGTAGAGAAGTTTGCACTTTATCATTCTCCATCTCTCTCTCCCTCTCCCTTTCCCCCCATCATACTGGTCATGATTCCATGGTACTGGTCAGAAATTCATCAAAGGAATAGACACTATTGTAAGACTGTATCCTACACTGTATTTATGTATCTCTTGTTCCCCTTACAATGGATTACATTTTAGTCTTTAATGCAAACAGTGCTAAGACAAATTTATTGGTAGGTCATGATAATCCTTGGATTTAGGTTAAAACCACAACCTCTGCCACTTACGATAGTAAGCTCTATGACACAGAAAGAACATTTTATAAAGTAAAATAGCTTTTATTATTACAAGTAGTCTATAGAGCCTGACTACTGAGGTTTGAAGTCTGGCTCCACATGACATCTTTGACAAGTAAGTTATTGTGTTAGTCTATTCAAGCTGCTATAGGAAAATATCATAAACCCAGTGTTTTGTGAAAAACCAGGAAGTTATTCCTTTCAGTCTGAAGCTAGGAAGTCTAAGATACAGGAATGGGCAACTCTGAGTCTGGTGAGGGCCTCTTGCAGATCCATACATGGTACTTCCCCACTGTATGCCAACACGGTGGAAGGGGCAATGGATTTCCACTGGGTCTCTTCTATAAAAGCACTAACTTCATTCACAAAGGCTCCAGCCACATAATACAATCCCAGAGCTTCAGCTGCTTTAACAGTGTTACCTTAAAGGTCAGGATTTCATCATGTGAATTTAGGAAAGGGCACAAACATTGAGATCATAGCAGTTACCTTCTTTGGGTCATGGGTTTCTCAACTCCAAAATAAGAATGATTACAATAGTGTCACATAAGATCACTGAGGAATAAATGTGAATGTAGGCAAAGCACTTGGAAATCTGCCTGCCACCAGAAGTGCATTAGAAGTGGAAACTGCCCTTATTTTGTGTTCCCAACTGTCATTCTCAGAATGTAAGTAGATATTATATTATTCCAAGGGAACGCTGCTTCAGGACCAAAATCTTTATCCCCCTGAAATTGAAACATTGGAGTTCCTTAGGGATCTGTAATGTGCTCATTTTTTTCTGGTCATTTCTTTCCTGAATGATCTCATCCTTTACCATAACTATCATCATTTATGTGTAATCAACTTCAAAATATATTTCACACACACACACAAAGTTCATTGTTTTTATCTTTAAATATATGCCTACCCAGTTACCTGGTTATCCAGACCATTTATAAGCAGACTCCTCAGGGTTTGATATTGTATGTCATTTGCTCTTTACATTAACTTTCATGTCTTGAGTAGTTCACTTCTGAGGGGAAGCCACAGCTCCTAGTTCAAATTAAAATAAATTTACAATTTTTAGAACAAAGGCAGAACCTTCTAGTTCTGTATCAATCAATAATCACATTCATGGATATTACTTTATGGAATCATTCCAGGCACTAGGATAGTTGTTCTTAATATCCTATGCCAAAGTCATTCCCATCTTCCATTGCAGGCCCTACCTATAACATCTTTACTTTTAACCTTTACCTTTCTACTTTGCTGAGATGAACTTCCTACTAATTGTCTTGACAAAAACATAATGAGTATAATCTTTTAATAAAGAGGTAAAAAATTTCAGTGCATGCATGTGGTAGTTATTTACATTTGAATGAAGAAAAAAGCAATGACACATGCCAAGATCATTTGGGGGTGAGATGCTGATGCCTCTGATGAAACATTTTACCTGGAAGCATCCCGCAGTCCTGTCCCAGGAAGCTTCTTCTCAACAGGTCTATGCTGACTTTTCTATTGAAAATGAAATATTCACTGTACCCCATATTGGTCTACCTTCTGCTCTGTTCTTCCTTTCTACATAACATTTTTAAAGGGAAAATTGTATTCATTCCATATGTTTTGTTTGTCCTGAAAGCATTTCTTTCCTAAAGCAGCACATATCTAATGGCTGCTAACTGGTGTAGAAGACAATGATCTGAGTCCAGTCAAGCTTGGGGCCACTCCTAAGGATCACTTCAGTTTGAGGTTCCTACTGGGTCAGCCCAGAACTTCACCAAGTATTCATTAAAACCACACTTGCCTTCTGTCCAATCCTGTTCCCTGCTTCTTCCCTCCCTAATGATTCTCTCAAATTCTCCTATCTAATCATCCTATACCCTAATTTCTACCTTAGAACTCTGCTTCCTGGGAAAACCTGTCTATGACTTCAGCCTTCAGTAATATAGGTACCTTGTGACTCTCTTTCATATTACACTTATCAAATGGAATTTTATATGAATGTACATGACTAATAATCATTTCATGTGTCCTTCATCTAGTTCTGGGCTCCATGAAGCAAGAACTGTGTCCTCGTTTTGCTCACTATTACTTACCCAGGATTCAGCATAGTGTAATTGGCACATAATAGATGCTTGGTGGTTAGGTAATTGTATTATGATATATATATATATATATATATATATATATATATATATATGAATAAATGCCTGATAACTCATCACCAGAAATTCATCTCTTTGCACTGTCATTATGCTTCTAGTTAACATGCAACTAATATATTCTTGGGTATAATGTATAACATATCAGTTTGGTACCTCAAAAATATAAGACCCCTGGGCAGAAAGACTTTTAATAAGGGTTTCAGGCAGGAAGTCTCATAAAAGAAAAGAGCTAAAATGCTTATGGCAGACCAACCACAACATACAGTAATTCAAAAGAAAAAGCATGGCTTTTGTACTCAGTCAAGGGTGAATTTCAAGAACATATTTTGTCACTTACATGTAATCAGTAGTAAAAATTAAAAGGGTTCAAGTTGGGAAACAACAGGGCATAAAGTGAAGTTTTGATAAATATGAGTCTCTTATGAATCGCCATCTTCCTCCACCTAATTTGCATCTCTTTCTAAAAAGTATTTGCAGTGAAATTGCCTTATCTGAATGTTCACAGAGGCAGAAAGCCAAGCCAATATGGATGTGTAGTTTGGCCCCTTTAATTTTCTTTGTCTTTCTTTTTAAGTCTTTGAGTTTCAAATCTGTGTCAGCTAGCTAGTCATCACACAATCCTTGAGATGGCTGCTACTGAATCTGGACAAGAGTGATGAACTGAAAGTTCCATGGCAGAACTATGCAAATTGATCCACACCTAAATCAAATGAATAGGCAAGCTTCTCACCCAAGTGCCAGCTAATTTACCTCATGCTCCTGGTTATTGATTCCACATGGAGTGGTGGGAAATCTGTCATGCTTAAGATGCCATCTGTTCCAACTGCCAGTGAAAGTGACTTTTCCTTTCCAAATCTGTTGGTGAACTGTTCATCCCTTACCTCCCACAGATTTTCAAAAGCTGGGTTAAATTCCCAGTCCACATTGGACAAAGCATCAAGTCTATTTGCTTTCATTACTTCCAACAATTGACTAAATTTTTACTTCTAGTCAGGTGCCTCCCTTCAGCCACAGACACAAAAATGCATGGAGGGAGACAGCCTTGTGGCAGAAGGACATGGGAGTTTTGTGAAGAGGACAGTTGAGTTTGTAGGCAAGTCAACCATAAAATTTACAGAGATTAAACTCCATCGAGGTATAGAAGGACTGCAGGGCAGAGATCAGCTGGTTAGCATAAAAGGTTGCAAACTTTCTTTCTTGTTGTTTTGTTTTGGTTTTGTTTCGTTTTGTTTTGTTTCTGTTTTTTTTTTTTTTTTGAAGTAGGTCTCACTGCGTAGCCTAGTCTGGCCTCGAACTCACAGCAATCCTCCCTAGGCAGCCTCTTGAGTGCTGGGATTACAGGTGTGTGCCACCATAACCCACTCAAGAAAACTTTCAAATAAAAGTCTGGGTCTGGAAAAAATAGACCAAGAAAAATTATTGCAAGAAAAGTTATGGAAATTCTACTTTCTGGGACACTGGAGTTCCATCAAATTATCTGGCCAGTGCTGTTGTAAATCAGTAGTTACTTGTGCTGACCAAACCATAAACCGGTGAAATATTTTCATACTAGATCTTATAGAACCAAATGAGTGAGGGTTCTAAATTACTACTAGCAGTGAAATGAATGATAAACAACTAAGTGGTTAAGGCAGCTTAAAATTGTACAGTTCCATTTACTTCTTAAAAGTATATACTTTTGAAATGAGCTCACTGTATCTCACAGTATCACTATTCAAGATATATATTTTGTTCCAGTTTTTAATGTCTCTAAAGAAAACATTCACAGGTTCTTCAGAAAAGAAAAACAAATGGGTAGTTAGATGTTCCCCCCTTTTTTGAGGGTCAGTTAATCTAAAGTTCACAAAATAATTATCTGATAATGCCTATTTTAACTGGGATGGTGAATTTTTTACACCAATTTAATTATTTATTCATTTATTTTTAAGATCAGAATATATTTACTGAGAGAAAGAAACAAAAGGGGTTCCAAGTGGACTGCCAAAGATCCTGCCTTTTCTAGGGATTTTATACAGCAAAACCACAAGGTGAGGCAAGGTGGGGGGTGTGAGATCACAAGATAGGCATGGGATGGAACAGAGAACTGTGGTCAACCAATAAGATTATGAGTATAATTGCTAAGGTAAAATTGATTCAATTAGGATCCAGTGGGGAAGCAGGTCACATAGCAAGCAGGCATGAACACAGAACAGGACTTTAGGCATGAAACAATTCACGTGGTATAGGACTTTGGTTCATTTGGAACCTTTATGTAAACAGGAAGTATAGGATTTGAGGCACGAGCACAATATCCAAAGTTCATAATACAAAAAGCTTAATCATGCATTTAAACAATTAAATTGGTAAATCTGTCAAAAGTAGTCTTCCAGTTACTGTGAAGTGGTAACCACTAGATTTAAATGCCTTAAATTCTTAAAATTGCATGTCTCTGAAAGACAGTTTAAACAATTAGATGCCTAGTAATAGGATGAGCAAGAAGAAAATTTCACATAACATGGTGCCTAACCTGCAGCCCAGCCTCTTGAAATAAATACAAATTCAGTAGTACACATCCATTGAAATAGTTTCTTTGGCCACATGCTTACTGTTTTAAAGTCCCTGAACTCAGGGTCCTGTGAGGTCCTTGTTTTTTCAAGGCATCAGAGAGATACTAATATAAAGAGTCCTTACAATCACCCTTTTTAGTTAATTTATTTGTATTTTAGTAACATCTGTATATATCACTAAAATAAGAAACATTAATTTTAGAAAGTTGAAGAAGAAAATTAAAAGCATGCACATTCTTCCTCAAAGAATTAAAATATTGGTGAATGTATCCTTTCCACCTGCAGAAATAGATACACAAAATTGTTTACCAAATGGAAGCCCAATGGTACATGCCTGTTACTCCTGTATTCCAAGATGCTGAGACTGCAGGATTGTGAAGTTAAACCCAGTCTAGGAAATTTAACAACTTAGCAAAATCCTGTCTCAAAACAAAAAATTAAAATATATGGTTGCAGACATAGTTCATTGTGAAGACTCTGGGTCAATCCCTGGTTAAAAAAAAACATTAGTTTACTCCAAGGAATTGTTGATATACCTTGAGAATTTTCATCTCATACGTAAGATTTTCTACAATGTCATCAGCAAATATTTTTCAGAAGCTGATGAGAAGTAAGATGGATACATAGAAAGGTAACACAAAGGAGGATTGAAGGATGTTACTGAGAGCTTTGAAGGAAGATTATCTCTAACCTTGTGAGCTTTGAGCGAAAGCAGAGTACTGAAACCCCCCTAGGCAGAGAGTGCCCCATCCAAGGAGCTGCTGAGGGTCCAAGGTGGCTGATGCAGGCTGAGCAGGAAAGAGAGGAAATGAGCTGCAGTAGGAGACAAGTGGTGTCAGATGTTGGATATGGAGATCTGCATAGATGAATAGGTTGTGTGTGTGTGTGTGTGTGTGTGTGCACATGAGCATACATGTATTATCATTGTAAAGACACTGATTTGTAGTGAAATGGAAAGATACAGGGGAAGAGGGTTATAATCTAAAGAATAAAATACCCCTTGTATAAAAGTACCACATTTTTTATTCATTCCTCAGCTGATGGGCACTAAAGTTGTTTCCAAGATCTGGCTATTACAAATTGTGTTGCTATAAACATGGGTGCACATATGTTACTGTGATATGACATTTTCAGTTCTTCTGGGAATTTGCATAGGAGTGGAATAGCTGGGTC
The DNA here is from genome assembly GCA_004027455.1 of Hydrochoerus hydrochaeris. NCBI lineage: Eukaryota > Metazoa > Chordata > Mammalia > Rodentia > Hydrochaeridae > Hydrochoerus > Hydrochoerus hydrochaeris. The sequence continues at coordinate 8,765 of PVLA01015227.1, read as the reverse complement.
AAATGGGACTTCCAATCCCAGCTTTTTGAGGAATCTCCAGACTGACCTCCACAGTGGTTGTACCAGTCTACACTCCCACCAACAGTGCAGAAGAGTTCCTGTTTCCCCACATCCTCTCCAGCATTTGTTGTTGGTAGTTTTCTTCATCCTGGTCATTCTTTCTGGAGTGAAATGGAATCTCAATGTGATTTTAATTTGCATTTCTCTAATGACTAATGATGATGAACATTTTTTCATGTATTTATTTGCCATTCATATTTCTTCATCTGAGAACTGTGTGTTCATCTTAGATGCCCATTTTTGGATTGGGTCTTTGAATTTTGGGAATCTGATTTTTTTTAATTCTTTATAAGTTGTAGACAGAAGTCCTTTGTCTGAGAGACAGTTTACTAAGATTTTTTTCCAGTTTCTGAGTTTTCTTTTCATTATGCTGGAGATTTATTTCAACATGCAGAAATATAATGGAGTACTATTCAACATAAAGAATGATCACTTTTAGATATTTATAAATAAATGGAGGCAACTTGAGTCCATCCCCATAAGTGAAATAAATCAAACTCACATGTATAAATACCATATAGTCTCCCTAGTGTAAGAAATAGTAAGAATACATAAGATTTTATGGTAATCATGGTTCACCATTATATGGCTCTGAAGTCTTATAATGTTCTCATTCATTGGTTGGAATGGTTTTATTCTGTTTTGTTTCATCTTATTATGTGTGATGATATGAACATTTACTCTGAAGAAAACAAGACATTATCACAGCCATTTCTGATTTACTATCATCTTGCTTTGAAGTCCTACCATGCTTTTGTTCTTCTATTACCATTGGTCCTATTATGTTGTTTCTTGTTGGATTTTAATATGTGTGATGATATAAACAAGTTTTTTATGGGAAATGAGATAATATAGCAGCCATTGTTCATCTTCAGTTATTTGGTTCAGAATGCCTGGTAATACTTTAATTTTCTTAAATAGTTTTATTCTGCTTTGTTATGTTTGATATTATTATGTGTGAAGCTATGCTCAACTATTTCAAAGAAAGAGACATTATGGTAGCTACTGTTAATATCCAATTGTCTTGTTGTGAAGTGCTGTGTTGCTTACATTGTCTGTTCTGATCTGCTTTGTTCTGTCCTCTTTTGTTGTATTCTCTGTAAAATAAAAAAGTAAAAAAAAATAAAAAATAAAGAAATAATAAAATAACTATATTTCTATTTTAACAAGTCAAGTTTTCCTACCTGTGGTTATAAAGAGTGTGGGGTGCCAAGAGCCACACATTAAACATGGAAAAGTGTATAGCAATAATATAGGTTAGAGCAAATGAAAACCTCACTATGTGGACAGAGAGAACAGTTGAGTTCTGGATGGATTCTATGGCTATTATGGTTGCTGATAGGATACCAAAGTATGAGAAAAAGTGAGGAGACAAAAATAATTTCAAAATATTTGACCTGAAAGTTGACATTGAAGAAAAAGAAGAAAACTGAGAAAATTATCTTCCCATAAATAAATATTTTAGGCTTGTGGGCCATATATTTCTATCAGAAGTGTTCAGCTGTGATGTTACAACATTGAAGCAGCCATACACAATAAGGTAACCAGGAAGTATGACTGCTCTCTAACAAAACTTAATTACAAAAATAGACAGTGGACTGAATTGATTCAGAGGCTGGTTTGCTAGCTCTTTAATCTATCAAATTTATGGGTATATTATACAGTATTTCTTTATTGTCCAGAAAAATAAAAGTACCTGAGTTTCAGTCCTACACTGTTAATAATCATCCCATATCCCTCCCAAGCCTTCTACTAGCTTTTCCTTTACATCTAGGTATATGTGTATCTCTGTATGTGTGTGTGTTCTAGAATTTTTTAGCTGGAATCAGTCGAATATGGAGATAGACTTATAGTAAGCGTACTTAATTAGCATCTTCATTTTTGAGTAGTACTCGTATCTTGCATTCCTTGGCAAAACCTCACTTGTTTCTGCAATATGATCCTTTTTATATGCTGTTGAATTTATTTTGTTAATATTTTATTAAGCAAGTTTACATTAATGTTCATGAGAGATGTGGGTTTTTTTTTTTGTACTGTCTTTACTTTCTGGTTCTATATTACAGGAATACTGACCTCATAAGATCAGTTAAAAAGCTTACCCTTAATTTTCTGAAAAGTTTCTATAGAATGTGTATAATTTCTGTCTTAAGAGTTTGATATTTGCCTAGAAAGCTATTTGATTCTAGAAGAATTTTATGACATGGATAAGCATATAATTTCTTGAGTCAACTCTGGTAACCTATTCCTTTTAAAATTTTTGATTTTGTGTAAGTTTTTAACTACATTGCATTAAAATTTTACTAATAAGTCTATTTTATATGAAAATAAAATTTCACTTTTTAATGTGTTCAGGATGCATAATTCTTTTGTTCCTGATATCTCAATTTGTTTTCTCTTTTTATTTCGCTCCATTCAACTAGACAGTTATCAATTTTATTGATACTTTTTAAGAACTACTGTTTTATTATGTTCTTTTATCAGTTTTGAATATTTTTGTATATATCTTTACTATTTCTTTTCTTATACATACTATAGGACTAATTTTTTCTCCCTTCTTAAGTTGGAAACTTAGTTAATTGATGTTAGACCTTATTTTCAAATTTAAGTATGTAAATTAGGGATTTGCATCTAAGCACTAATTTAGGAACACTATATATATCTGGATATATATATATATATATATATATATATATATATATATATATATACAATATTGCATTTCATTCTACAATAACTTAAATTTTCTTTTTCAAGTTTTGTTAGATTTGTTGATTATATGAAACTGAGTGACTTATGTAAATATTTTGGTATTTTCAAGGTATTCTGTGATTTATTTAAATTCAGAGATTATGATCTGTATTACTAATACTTTTAAATTTACACTGACTTGTTTGGTTTCTAAACATGTAGTCTACTTTAATAAACACTCTAGTACAAATGAAAAACATTTAAAATAGCAGTTTTGTTACTTAGTATGGAAAATATACTAAGTTTCTATTAAAGTTGGTCAATTAATTGTTTTGCTTAAATATATCTACTGATTTTGTGTTTACTTGTTTTGTCAAATATTGAGAAATCTGCATCTGTACTTCAGAAATTACCTAATTCTTTTGGTTTTATCAGTTTTTCTTTGTGCATTTTTAAGTTCAGTTATTGGTTACATAAATGTCTGTTTATTATGTGTTGTTAAATTAAATATTTATCACTATGAAACAGTTTCCTCTAGTCCTCATAACTTTATTTCACTTTCCTGATATTAAGATAGCCACCTCAATTTTATTATAATTAGTGTTTGTATGGAATATACTTTCCCCTTACTTTTCTTGCCACTTATCTCTCATTTTATATTAAAAGTGGTCTTTTTGTAGGCAGTGTATCACTAGGCCTTAATTTTTGTATTCATTCTGACTCACATTTCTGTTTGAAATACTTGTCCATAAACATTTACTATACCTATTTACTATGCTGAGACAGTCAGCATTTGGATTCTTTTTCCTTTTATTTTGTATTTTTATGGGCAAGCATTGTTTTTCTTAAATATCATCAACTGAGAGGTGCATACTCACCAAAAATATTTTTATCCATAATTTCAAGGTTGAAGCTTTTCCAAGAACTATCACAGTGGAGCAAATACTGAGGTCATGTATAGGTAAGAATTGTATAAAGAAGAAAGTAGGAGAGGAGGAGCAGGCTTAGAAGAAAAGAGTGACTGGGCATTTAGCCAGCAGCTTAAGTGCCTGTCTGGCAATTGCAAAATTGTGAGTTTGATCCCCAGTATAGATAGAAAGAAAGAAAGAAAGAAAGAAAGAAAGAAAGAAAGAAAGAAAGAAAGAAAGAGAAAGAGAATAGAAAAGAAAAGAAAGAAAAAAGAAAAGAAGGAGAGTCTATAGGGAGAATGGGTTTCAGATATAATTCTGAAAAACATGTAATGGATTAATAATGATGTAGAAATAATTGGAGCACAACATCTTGTGGGACTAAGCAACACAGTTAAAAATAGTCATATTAGATTTTAGAAAGTGTGTAGCTATTGGTAAAGAAAAGTTTTACACTGATATCTAATACCTTATTGAAAATTCATGTAGATGGAAAGAGTCTAATTTTCAACATGTTTTAAGTATTAAACTTTTAAGATAAAACTGTTACTTTAAAATATTATGTACAAAATACATTTATATAGAAATTTAATACATGCCACTAATTTTTGAAATATGTGAATAAGTCTTCTTTTAACAAATTAATGTGTTACATTCTTGTTTTACATCATTAATTGATATTTCCCATTTCACTTCTGCTACAGAATTTTATCACTGTGATATATATTTTTATGTTTGAAAGTCTTTACTTATCACCCTACTAGTATTTCTGCAGCAAAAATTAATTTTTTATCCTTCTATGTTTCTAAAATAATATTTTAAATTTATTTTAAGGTTATTTTCTGGACTTCACTTCTGTGTAACTCTTGGTAGTGGCCAGGTGATTAAAACTTTTCCAAGTCAGTTTCCTGCCTATTCTTTGCTTTCAAAAAAGGATTAATGAATTATTCTAGATTATAGATATTAAATTATAGATTTTTTATAATTTCAGATATAATTCTAAAGAACATGTAATAAAGCAAAATTAATATGATCTTCTCTAAAGTTTTACTTACTTGTTTATAAAAACTTCCTCAGTACTTGAACTGTGAAACACAAACAAATGAAAATATAGGTATAGTCATCATACTAAACCTTCCATTATTTGATTGATAAATAATGCTTGTCCACAAAAATGCTTTTTAAAACCCTTATCAATCTTATTAAAAGTTGCATTATTAAAGAAATTTTACATTTTATGTTCAAAAATTATAAAAATGGGTGACATAAGTCCTTATCCATTGGCTTCTCTAAAGAACTGTATAATAATTAAAGCCAGGAAAAATTAACATAAATTTTTAAAAGTTAATTTAAATACATGACTTCTTAAAAATAAATTTTGTAGCAAAAGTACAAATACAATGATAAATAAAAAGCTTTCAAACAAAAAATAAGTATAACATAAATTCTGAGTAGCTTTTAATTAGGCAAAAATAAGTGACTCCCCCAAAACTGTCCACAACCTAATTTCAAGAACCTGTGAATAAGTTATTTCACATAATAAAAGGGACTTTACAAATGTAATTAAATCAAGGATCTTGAAATAAGGTGACTATCTCAGATTATCTTTGTAGCCTTAATATAACCACAAGTTTCCTAATGAGAGGAAAAGTAGAGTTTCAAAGTCAGAGAAGGCAGAAGATACTGCATCGCTGGAATTTTGACAAGTCTGGGACAAGGATTCACCTACAGAACACCCAAAACAACATGGCTTTGCCAACATCCTGAGTTTAGCTCACTAAGACCCGTTTTGGACATTTGAGCTCCAGAACTAAAAATTACAAATGTGTGCTGCTGTTCCCCATCATGCAGGAGGTAATTTATTATGGCAGTGATAACAAATTAATACAGATAGCAAAGTAGGAAATGAGCTTCATGTAAAAGATAGAAAAGACAACCTGCAAGATGCTAACTACAAACTCACTCTCAAACTAGTATATTTCAGGAAGAGGAATACATGTTGGGGATCTGGATGATTATTTTCTTAAATTATCTAGGAATTATTTGGAAAGTCCTTTATTGAAGAAAGGCACATCAGTTTAAGTAACATACTCAGGAGCTAACTGTGATAGTGTGGTGCTGAATTATAGTGGATGAAAGGATAGTGGAGAAGAACTCAAGGACTGAACAGTTCAGGACTTACCTGGGCTTCATGGTACACACCTGTAACCACTGTCGCTGGGAGACTAAGTCAGGAGGATGTACAAGTTCAAGCCCAGCCTGGGTAACTTAGTGAGAATGTCTCAAAAATTATAAAAGGTCTGGGGATGCCCAGTGCTAAGGCCCTCAGTTTAATCCCCAGTACCATTAAAAAAACAAAAGGAGACTGCAGAAGGCCTGAAGTGATAGGTGATCATCTGTAGCAGTGGAGGCAAACCTATGGCACATAAGTTATTGTATTTTGCTTTTAAAACAAAGGATATCAATGCAGAAGCTGCTTTTTATAAGCTAAAACCTCAGTACTCAATTTAATTGCTGTGTTAGCACTTTGCAATAAATAAGTGGGTTTTGGGTTGCAGTTCGGGTACTCCATCTCTAAAAGATTTACCACTACTGATCCAAATGGATAATGAATTAAAATTGAATATATTATGGTTTATATCTAGAATGTCTCCCAAAATAATCATGCGTGTGGAAGGTGATTGGATCATGGCACTACTCTCATCAGTGGATTCTGCATTGATGTTCTCAGTAGCTGAATGTTAGGGAGAGAGCCCTGGCTGGAGGGAGACCACTGAGGGCATGAGCTGCAAGGGTACCTCATCCCTGGCTCCTCCTTCTTCTCTGCTTTCTGTCTGCCATAGGATGAGCAGCTGTCATTCTCCAGACCCTCCCACCTGCCTTGGACCTGGCCAACCATGAAACGAACACTTTTAAGTATCAGAGGTCAACTATTTTGTCCCAGTGAGGAAAATCTGACTAAAACAGACTGCAATGGAAATATTTTCAGAAGAATGACTGAGACCTAAGAGCTAAAATCAGAAGAAATGAGAGGTGGTGACAAAAGAATTTATATCAAGAATGTGAGTGGGCAGTATCCATAGAATTATGATTAATGGATTATTAATGGATTATTATTAATCACATAAATTGTTCCCAATTTTTGCAGCTACTCATAGTGGTGAAGTAAATATATTTGTATATTAAACTATTTTTTGTTTCTTCTTAGGAAAAAAAATCTCAGATAGTCATTACTGTCATGGTTCCTCACATTTCTAAGAGCCAAATTTCTAATTTGCAAATTTCCCATCAGAAATGCTTATAAATTTATATACCTTGTGGCAGTGTATGAGAACCTGAAGTTTCCTAACATCTGGAGATGATGATTTTTTAAACATTTCCTAATTTTATAGAGAAAAATTATCTCCCTTCTGATTTAATTTTCATTATGCTAATAATGAAACTGACTTTCGCTGCATATACCTAAGGGTTATTTGGATTTATTTTGCATATTATATTACTATATACTTTAATTCACATGATAAATGCATTGTTTAGGCACGATTCTATTTTTTTATTGAGTGATAACAACTCACTTTCTACAACATAAGCCTCAAAGGGTTTGAATTTCACAAATATCCTGGGAGTTAGAAAAAAATCTTATTTATAGATGAGAAAACTGTGGCTTAACAAGAGGAGTTTTCTTTCCTTTAACTTTACACAGTTTCGATGTGAAAAGCCTGAGGCCACACACTCGATACTGCATATCAGTGTCCAGTTTATGTCCTCATTTCCATACTCCAGCACATCCTAAATGTGAGATGTAAAGGCAATCGATATTTAATCCATATTGTCCAGGTCCAAGGAAAGAGTTTTCCCTATGCAAATATGCTTCCCTCTTCATTTCTCTTCTCAGTTACAAGGAAGGGGAAACGATGAAATATTAAAGGAATTTTAAAGAGAGAAACACAATGAGAAAACACATTTGTCCTATTTTCAGAAAACTTTCTAAATTTAGGAAAATGCTTGTTCTCAGTCAGTAGAAGATTTATATGTCTAAGAAACAAAAAGTGTACTTTTCTCAAAAACAGGTGGGGGCAGGAGTAGCAGAAATTGCTGAGCAACAGTCATGAACAACAAAGGAAATCATAAGTAGTGGAAACTGGAAAAACAAGAAGTTTCTGGTATTTTCTAAGGATAAGAACTCATAGTTTATTTACAAACTGACCTAAAGTATTCCATGAGAATTGGACAATAAGATGTGAGAATTGTTATACAATAAGATAAACCCTAACTATAATTCTCCACTGTCTATTATGTGTAATTTTGTTGAGTCCTTTGTTAGGACTTCATTGTGCATATACACCACATTTTCCTTATCAATTCATCTACTGATGGATATGTAGGCCCTGTTATTGTTGATACATTGTGTCAACTCGAGTTTAGAATTTTAACAAAGCCACTCACCACAGAGCCAGGGTCTTTACTTTGTAAATATCCTCAGCCCTGCAAGAGGAGGGCATAGAGATGATGTGAGTGCTACACCCACCTTGGTCAAGGTCAGGGCTTAGTCCACTCACAATACAAGAGAGTAGAAAAGGTTTGCTCTGCTTCCTCCTCTTCTGCTCTTGCTTCTTTTGCTGTCTTCTGCCACCTTGAAGTCTTGAGCCTGTGCTATGCCACCCTGCTTTGGAGCTGGCTGATTGTGGACCGAAATCTCTAAAAACTGAGAGCTAAATAGACCTTTCTTCCCTTAATTTTAGGTGTTGAGTATTTTGTCCAAGCAATGAGAGCAAAGTAACCAAGATGGGCCCCTCCATGATTTAGCTATTGTGAATTGTGCTACTATACATATTGGTATATTTGTACCACTATAATATGATGAATGACCTTAACTCTTTTGGAAAGATACCCAGAAGAGGTACAACTAGACCAAATAGAATTTCTAGTTTCAGTTTTTTGAGAAATCTACATACTGATTTCCACAGTGTTTGTACTAGTTTACATTCCCACCAACACTGTAGATGGGTTCCTTTTTCCGGACAACAATGTTAGCAAGCTTGTTGAAATAGCCATTCTGACTGGAGGAAGCTGGAATCTCAGTGTTCTTCTGATTGCATTTCTCTAACG
>PVLA01015226.1:0-26351 GCA_004027455.1 Hydrochoerus hydrochaeris | reverse complement strand
ACCTGCCTCTTCCGACCAGACCTCCCTTCCTAACAAGTCAAAGGCAAATCTCCATAATCCAATCACCTTTCAGTATCCCCACCTCTGAGTTCATTTAACCTTACTGTTCAAGGCCAACTCACTTCCAAATGGGGACAAAAAGTTTCTTCCTGGCACTTTTGAGGGTGAAGTGAGTTAGATAGTGTTAATAATTCCAGCAACAAATGTTTATTAACTTCCTATCACATTCATAGCCCAACCCTTCAGGGAATTAAAAGTTTTATTCTATTTTATTTTATTTTATTTTATTTGTTTCTTGTTTTGTTTTGTTGTTTTGTTTTTACATAGGAATCCCTGATTCATTTTAGGGTTGGAAAGTCAACACAGGTATAACCTGATTTTAAATAAATTAGAATTGAATTTTATAAAATGACTTTTATAAAACCTTTTTCAGTTTCATGTATTTTTGTATGTATGTGTGGCCTGGGTCTTACTATAAAATGTACTTCTTACGTGAGTCTAGTAGAGAAGATAAATGATTAAACAGCAGCCTTAATAAAGTTTGTGTGATAATTGCAGTGTCATGGGCACATGGGGAGGTCACTGGAGCCAGAAGGTGGGGACAGAATCAGCCAAGCTTTCCAGGAGGAAGTGACGTTTAAACTGAGACTTAAAAGATGAGTAAAACTCTCTCAAAAGAAGTTGTTGGTGGTAGGAAGCAGTTCTTTAAGGGCTATAAGGACCTCTGTGGGGCTTTAACAATCAAAGGAGAGAGAAGTGTTTAGATTTGCAATATAAAGAAGGCCAGTCTGGCTGCAGGAGGGAGTAAACAGGCATCTTTTGGGAAACTGTATAACTGTGATGTAGTGGATTTCAGGAGGGCCTCTGTATTTAAGTAGGAGTGTATACTTGGTGATTGATGAGGGAAACTCCTGGAATGGGAGGGTTTCGGGATGATTCTGATTTGCCCTCATCTCTGATGTCTAATTTACAAAGGCTTCAGGGGACAAATTTAAGTCTGTTAACTCTAAACTCCAATTTAAGGAAACATTGCTGTAAACAGGAAGACAAATTCTTTCAATCACTTTACAAATCATCTCTCTATCCTGCTGGACATATCTGCAGACTGCTGCAGGCCTAGGAGTTGGCAGGGCTTCCTGTTCCAAAGTAGGCGTGTTCTTGGCAGGAGATGGAAGGCTGTAAACAGTGAAAACTGGGCTAGCCAAGCACCTTGCATGAAGAGAAAAGGGAAACTGGGTACTTTCCCATGTGATCTAGAATATCTGGACAGAAAATAATGTAAAAGTACAGATAACTCAAAGATGTTTTTATATTTGGCTTTGAAATCCCATGCATTTTTGACAGTGAATTTACCTTGCCAAATGTTTTTCTTAGGCCATATTTTGCATTTCCCCAACGCAGACCAGTTGAACAGCAAGGGGATAAGATGGTGTCCACCGGGAAGTGTGGGGGAGTGGCTGGGAGGCCCTAATCTTTTTTTAATTGGGCTGACACTACAAGTCTCCCTTGTCATTTCAGTTGATCAATATTTATTTGTCTACTGGAAACATGCCACAGAGCTGGGCATTTTTTAAGGTCCTAAACTTTGCCAGGTCACATGGCGGCTTGAAAAACAGCTACCTAGTTCTCATCACACACATCCACCTCAACGAATACTCCACAGGGCAACCTTTACACCCCAAGGTGGCCACCAGGGCTTCACAGCAATCTCAAAATCAAACCATATTTGGTGCACAAGGCAGGCTGTTTACTGATGTTAGTGTCAAATATATATTAAGTCATAATCGGTCCCTTTTTACAGAAGAGATCAAAAGGCTCTTTTCCTATTATTCATAAGATTGCTGCTTCCAGAAGAGTTAAAATGGTAGCTTAAATTCCCTGCCTCAGGCCTACCTAAGAAAGGAAAGCGTCAGGCCTCACAGAAATCACTGAAACGAGGGCCTCTGCATCCAAGTCCCCACTAGACCCTGGATTAGTCAGGGTGGCAGCCACTCCCTAGTAAAGAATCCCAAGCATTCCCCTGTTCTTGCATCTGGACTGTGGCAAGTCAGGGTAGGAGCCTGGTCCAGGCTAGATTTCACCAGAGTAATTAGTAACAGGCTGGAATCCGGAAGTTCAGGGAAATTGGTTTTCCCTAATTTCTTGTACTAAGCGCTCTTTTTCATGATCACCACTGGAAGGAGGGAAGTTCCTACTTTCCCAGTTTTTCAGGGTAGGTGTTCATTCATATGACATTCTCGATCCTTAAAGGTTCTCTTGACCTATGTGCAGCTTTCCAAGTGCTGTTATCTTTCACATCATCAAACCTTTTCCTACAGAGAAGAGCTGCCAAACTCAGGGAGCCAGGTATGTTTCCCGAAAAAGTCAAGAAGCAGACACTTTAAAGGTGAAAACTGTCTCTCTAGTGGGGTCTTTGCAGGCCCTCAAACCTTTAGAATAGATACCCCAACCCGACCCCACCCCCGTGCCACTTTTCACGCTTACTCCTCCACTCCTGATATACAGGCCTCGCTGAGGTCACCCTCAGCTGGCAGTCGGGATGGGAAAGGAAACGTGAGTAAAGCAACAGGTTCCACCCACAGCCACAACTTGGAGGGGGCTATGGCTGCGAGCGACAGGAGCTGGGAGGTGGGCGGAGAGGAAGCGGGTAGGGGGGTAGGGGGAATGCTGAAGGGAAATGTGGGTGTCAGACCACCGAGCTCGCGTCACTCCAGCTCACACAGAGCTTGTGAATTTGCCGGGGAGGGGGATCCTTTTCCCCAGGGCCAGTCGGGGACTTCCGAGTGGATTAGGAGGCGCCAGGCCCGCGCTCCAGCGAGCGAGGAGGCTTCCGCTGGTGACAAGTCCTGCGGAGAGGCCTTGGGGGCGCCCAAGAAACACGGGCGTCTGAGGGTGAAAATGCACCCTTCTCCCGGATCGCCCCTCATAGTAGCACTGTCCGCGCCCCCCACGCCTCGTGCCTTCTGCCCTCCGGCCTTTCCCGGGCCTCTCCGGTCTCTTCCTAACTGGCCTCCGCTCCAGCCTGCTGCCGAGAAAACCGGGAGAGCGGACTGCGCCGCGCCCGCGGCCTCTGGGCATGCTCGGTGGCGGGCCGGCTCCGCCGGGAGGGCGCGTCCTTCCTCCCCCGGGCGGCGGCGCAGCCTGCAGCGACCGCCGCCGCGCCCGGGCTCGGCGCACCTTTGGGGGAGACGGGGCGGGGCACCCCGCCGGGCGCGTGCCGAGCGCCCCCGCACCCCACCCCGCGCGTTTGGGCAGCCGCAGGGAGAATCACGGAGGTGAAAGTGAGTCCTCCGGCCGCCTGCGGTTCCCCGGAAAGTAGAGCTCGGCTCCCCCGCAGCCCGGGCTACCCGGCGCGGGCGGGGACGGGGCGGGGCCAGGTGGGGGTGGTCTCGGCGCCCCGCGCGAGGTACGGGATTTGTAGCCGCCCACTCCCTGCGCTGGACCAGCCCCCTGGGAATTATAATCCTATGAGAAAGTGTCTGGTTCTGGGTGAATCCTTGGGGCTGGGTGCAGGGGTGCGCCTGGCGCAAAATGGTTACAACAAAGTCTGCGCGTGCCCCGGGGCTCCTCTTAGGAAAAGTGCGCCCTGGCGGCTGGGTGCCCCTCTGCTAACGTGAGGGTTAGTAACTCGGAAGAAATGTGGTTGTGCGAGAGGAGAAGGGCGCGCACTGGAAGCCTCGGGCGGGCGCCGCTCACGCGCCCAGGCCTCCTAGCGGGGCGCACCGGGTGCCGGCGGCGACGGTGGCGGGGAGCGGGGCGGGCGCAGCGGGTTCGCCCGGCGGCTCACTCTGTCTGCCTCCTCCCCCCAGGACTACCGAGAGGATGGGATGGATCTAGGCAGTGACGCCGGCAGCAGCAGCAGCAGCAGCCGCGCCAGTTCGCAGTCCAACTCCACTAAAGTGACCCCGTGCTCCGAGTGCAAATCCTCGTCGTCGCCGGGGGGCAGCCTGGACTTGGTGTCTGCTCTGGAGGACTATGAGGAGCCTTTTCCGGTCTACCAGAAGAAGGTGATTGATGAATGGGCGCCGGAGGAGGACGGGGAGGAGGAGGAAGAGGAGAACGAGCGAGGGTACCGGGATGACCGGTGTCCGGCTCGGGAGCCTGGGGACGTGAGCGCCAGGACCTGCGGCGGCGGCGGCGGGGGCAGAAGCACCTCCACGACCATGCCACCCCCGATGCCCAACGGCAACCTCCACCCGCACGACCCCCAGGACCTCAGGCACAATGGCAACGTGGTGCTGGCCGGCCGGCCGAGCGGTTCCCGGGGCCCTCGCCGAGCGACCCAGAAGCCCCAGCCGGCGGGGAGCCGGCCCGGCGGCCGCGGCCCTGCAGCCGGGGCGCTCTGCCTTCAACCTCCGGACTGCGGGACTTGCGTCCCAGGGGAGCCCCCGGTACCCCCTATGGACTGGGAGGCACTGGAGAAGCATCTGGCGGGCCTGCAGTTCCGGGAGCAGGAGGTGCGAAACCAGGGCCAGGCGAGGACCAACTCCACCTCCGTAAGTTGGCCGGAGTGCGTGCCCACGCGCGCGCACACTTTTACACGCCCCGCGCGCAGCCCTCACGCCCCTTCTCCGCGCTCCCCCACCCGCCCGCGGCCCCATTCATCCTTCCCTGAGGGTGGGGGCTGGGCTGAGGAGCCCGCCTTCTGCTCCCCTAGGGTACAGTTGCTCTGTCTGAGCTCGGTCTGGGTTTACTAGATGGGCGGAGAGGAGGGAGGGGCCGCCAGAGGGCAACGGAAAGTCCGGCTAGTGGAACCGGCTGCTCATTTTGTTGGAATTACTTATGGAGACGAGGTTGTTAGTCACTTCGCTGAAAATAAGCCCGGGGAGATTTTGGCACCGAGACCAGTGCCTGTGGGGCACGTTGCACATCCTAATAGTTGTGGCTTTGTCAGTCGTGGGGGGTCTCCTTCGTTGCCGCTGTTTCGCCCCTGGGTGGGCTGCCCCTATCTGCGCGGGCACAGTCATCCGCCCACATCTGCCCTGGAAGAGGGGTTGGTTCCATCTCGTGTTTAAACCGAGGCTCCCATATATGGATAGGTTGACAGTCCTCCGCTAGACTTTCTTCCTTTTTGAAACCCGAGCTATTGTTGACCTGGGGGAAGGGGTGAATTGAATGCCAGGATGAGGGAGGAGTTCTTGCCAGGGTTGCCTGACTCATTCTCTCTCCGGCGAATCCCTCCTTGTTTTGATAAAGGAACCACTTACAGTTCCTTACCGGAGGCTACTGCCTCAATTCAGAACAGCCAGACCGGGAGGGGTGATGGCGTGGAAGAGAGCGAGAGCGAGAGGAGGAGGGATGGGTGCATCTATAATAAGCTCTGGCAGGTTCACACTTGTCTCAACATCTTTTTTGCCCCTGAGAGGAGAGCAGATAAATGACTTAGGAAAAAAGCATCATGAATGTAGTTCCGCTATTTATCACTGTTTTGAGATAAGCAACAGTTGTAATTTGAAATCATTAATGATGTCCCTAAATAGGGCTGAAGGGCACAGTTTAAATGAGCTGCTTTCTTGGTGTGGCAGTTAGTTGTGTGGCAGTGTGGGAGAATGCTTGCCTTGCAGGTGTAAATTTTTGAGTGCAGGGCCCTGGGGCTACTGGAAATTGGGTGCATGCACTTCTGACTCCGGGGCGAGGATTGTTTCACGGAGAAATTGGCCCGGTTCCTATTAGAGAGGGTCCTCAACTGACAGTCCACTGGTTAGTGTCCCTTGAGAAAATACCTATTAAATTAACATATTGATTTTAATCCCGGTTGTTTGAAACTTTGCTGTTAGTGACCACTAACACACATGGTATCTTCCCATTACAGTACATAGTATTTTATGCACCTTGTAGTAGAAAATATCCATTTCCCACTTAGAGCTTGTCAAAAATACCTTATTAAATTCACCGGATTGAGGAATGGCTTGAAGATAAACCAGTGGGTCATTTACAGTTGCATGCCACGTCTACATCCCAGTGTAATGTAATAATTGTGTGTACATGTGAAGTTAGGGTTTACTGGTGACAATAACTTGCATTACTCAGAAGTTACAAGATAAAATTTTATTGTGTATCGTAGGTTATGGGCCCATGTGCCAAGTATGGTTTTCAGTGTTGTAATGAGGTATCTGTCCACATGGGGCTCGAATTCTGGTGTGGGGAGTTAGAGATGCAGACTGCTTCCCTTGGACACTTACGCAGTCAGTTGCTTATCTCACATTCCCCTCTACTCTACCCTCACTGCCTGCTCACACCTTCCTTATCTTTACTGTGAACCTTTACTCGTGTCTGGACAGTCTTTAATTTTGGTCTCTGAAATCTAGGAGGGAGAATAGGAGTCTCACATTCAGGGCCTATGACAATGCCTGGGATGTAGGCATGTGTTGATGAGGAGCTTGTCCCTTCAAACATCCAGTGAAGAAAAAAGTATTCACAGGACCTGGTCATCCCATTGCTAATCCAGCCCCTAGTTTTTCAGTTGAGGAAAGTAAGCCCCAAGGGGTTAAGTGATTTGCTTAGGTCCCAGTGAGAAACTTATGAAAAGAGTTGTGAATTTTTTTCAGAGACAGGAGTAGAGTTTTTCTCCATTGGATGCTTAAAATAATTTGAAATAAAATGGAAGGAGGGGGTGCTCACATTCCGGAAATAAAGGATTTCCTAAAGGCAAATCTTGTCTTGCACTACTTTGGCATTAAAGACAGAAGTAAACTGGGAAGTAACCAACAATCCATTTCTTAGGAGTCTGTTCTCACAGACAGGGCTGGGTTTTGTTTTTATGGGACAGCATTAGCTTCTGCAATGCAGTGTAGTGATAGAAGTCAGGGTTTCTGCCTCCCCGTTCTCCTGCCTCTCAACTGCCCCGATCCACCCTAGAGGAAGACTGGGATCTCAGACATGTGTTGACGATTAGCTGTCCCTAATTTGGGGAAGATTCAAGAACAAATTTAGAACACGCCATGTTTGGGAAAGACTTTGGCCCTGACTTTGTGAAGGGTTTAGGTAACTAATCGTTCCCTTGATGCCCTTGAAGGAGGATGAGCTCAGGTGGTGCCAAGTGTTTGGTGTCAGAGTTGGAGGGGCCCTGAGGAGCCCCAAAGGGGATACCTTGGTGACAGACTGTCTGCTGCCTTCTTAGAACTAAGCCACCTATGTAGCCTCTGGTGGTCTGATTCAGGGTCGCAAGTTTCCATTGCTCCACAGCTAAGTCCCCTGTAGCTCTCCTTGTTCCTCCCACGGAATTCTACCCAGCAACCAAAAGTACCTTCAGAAGTGCCTTTCTCCAGCTGGCAGACCCTGCCGGTCTGGTGTCCCGCCTGGGCCGTCCTCCCGTGCATGAACACTTGGTGAACTCAGGCCAGATGCAAGTGAAGAACTGTTCTGGGTATAGCGCCTTTGGTGTAAGATAGGGGTCCTGCTCTCATAAGTTCCTGTTCATCCTACATCCTCGCCTCCCTGCCTGCTTTGACTCTGGTGAACTGGCACTGATAATCTTCAGGGAAACCGGGAGCTTGCTATCGCTTTCCTTCTTTTGAGAATAGGCCCCATGAAATGAGCTTTCTCTCCTCTCCTGTATCTCCACTCCTCCTCCTATTCAAGGGACTCCCTGTACCCTTCACCAGGTAGTGAGTGGGAGGATACAGTGGTGCCTCAATACCCTTTTTATAATAGAATACAATTTCACTTCTTTTTCTCCTTAATTTTTCCATGAGGGTTTCTTTCCTGAAGGTTATGTGTTCCTCTGGGTTTAGCCCCCTCTCTGGAAAGCTACCTCCTTTTTTTCCCCTCCTAAGTTTTGACTCTTTTCTTTATTTTTTAGTTCTTTATTCATTTATTTGATTTTTTTGAGACAGGTAGTTCAGGCTGGCTTAAACTCACTATGTAGCCCAGGCTGGCCTCAAACTCATAGCAATCTGCCTGCCTCAGCCTCCCAAGTGCTGGAATTACAGGCATGTATGGTATGGTATAGTTGACATTGATTGCATATACTTAAAATACACACTTTGATGAATTTTGACACATGTATAAGTCACAGAAATAGCACACATCTGAGTTCTGATACAACTACAAAACCATCAACAAAGTCAGAATAGTAGACATATCCATCACTTCTAAAAGTATCTTTGTGCCCTTTTAAAATAGGTTTCTCTGGGCAACCACTGATCTGATTTTTATGCTATAGAGTAGCTTACATTTTCTAAAATTAACTTAGTGAAATCATACAATAGATCCATACTATGGTGTATATCAATAGCTTATTCCTTTCTGTTGCCGACTAGCATTCCATTTTATGGATGTACCATGATCACCTGTTGGGAGAGCTGTAAATACTCATGTACACATTTTTGTGTGGACATACTTTTTCATTAAGATAAATACCTACGGTAGAATGGTGGACTGTGTAGTTGGCATGCATTTGACTCTGTAGGAAGGTAACGCTCTTCCACAGAAGTGCTGTTTTATATCGTCATTGCTGTGACTGTCACAGCACTGACCAGGATCTTGACTTTCCCTCCTAACAGTTGCTTTAGCCCATCCACATCCGTGGGGGTTTCCAGTATGATTCTATTCAAGTTACTGAGAGGGCTGCTCTCCTCTGTCTTAAGAGAGAAGCACAAAAAAACCAGTGGGATTGCATGTCACATGCAACCAAAGTCATTATAGTCATTATAGTCATTGTTTGAAAAAGGAAAAGGAAAGGAGTGGTTTTAAATCAGAAAGGAATTCTCATTGTCGACCTGGTACACTTTTAAGTAGTGTGTGTGTGTGTGTGTGTGTGCCTGTGACAAGTGTTTTTTCTCATTTAATGAGACGATAAGAATAATTTTAATTGACATGTTAATCGAAAGCAAATTATGAAGTTATTTCCAAACTTCCTGAAAATAATTTGTCTTTTTATTTGTTTATACTATTAGCTAGTAACAAATTTACTAATTACATGTTATTTTCGTTGTGTTATTCTATAAGAATTACAGCCCAGTTACTCCCTCATCAATGACACTATTAAGTTAGCTTGAATGGCTGGGTGGTTTGTTTCCTTAGTTACTTGGGCTGTGCTTAAATTACATAAGTTCTTGTGTTTGTAGACAGAATTAAGATGTTTTTATTATTCCTAAAATATAGTATAGCATGTAAGTTTGATAAGTTTCATGATTCTGCAGCCTGGGATGCATTGTTGGAAACATACAATAGTGGTATACAAGTATCATTCCTGTTACAGAGCATGGGCCACCACAAGCTAATGTAATTTTCTTTTTATTATAACTAGAAATTACTGGGACTAAATACTTTCTGTGCTTTACTTTACTTTGAAATGTCTAGTACCATAATAAGAAGTTTTTTTTGGCTGCTTTTCTAATGCATGTTGATTTTTTGCTTAAGAGCCTCAGAAGTTGCTCTGTGCATTAGCATGCACTCAAGACTTCAAAGAAAAATGGTTGGATTTTTAAAAATTAGATTGTAAGACCAGGGGTTTTAGTTCAGTTGTAGGGTACTTGCCTAGCATGCTCAAGGCTCTAGGTTTGATCTGCAGCATTGAAAGAGAGAGAGAGGGTGAAGGAGAGGGAGGAAAGAAAAGAGAGAGGAAGGAGAGAAAAAGGAGAGGGAGAAGGAGGAGAGAGAGAGAAACGAGGTATTTAAACATATGTTGATACTTCTGGGGCTGTGTGCAAATGTGCATTAAAGTCACCATTGGATAGTTCATTGTACCGTGGAAGTACCTTTTGAACTGTTGCAGTTAGACTAAAAGAAATTTTTGCCTGTCAGTTGGTTTGCATGTAGTGGACCTTAAAATATCCTAAGGAAAAATTTGAGAATCAACATCAGAAAATCAAATACAGACATTCTCATCACACACTTACTGAGTTCTCAAACGTATTACGTCAGTCATCTTTCTTCACCCCATCTAGAACACTTTCAACTCCAGACCCTCGCCTGGCATTCCTCAGTACTTCACAACTGGGGAGCCCGAGCATGAGCTGTTTGCTCAGTCTCAGGTCCATGGGCTGCTTGCTGTCCACCCTTGTGCCCAGCACGGGGCTTCCCCCAAAGGAGCCCACTCAGGAGCTCTCATCTCTGGGAAGCTTTGCCTGATGAGCTAAGCTCTGAGGAACCTCTCTTTCCTCTGAACTTATTCCACTTTTGTATGTTTGCTGCTCATATTTTGGTTTTAAAAGGTTTTCAGATTTTTGTCATATTTGATTCTCATGCCAAACCTGAAAGTTGGATAGGCAGTTAATATTCCCATTTTAGAGATGAGAAAACTGAGGCCCAAGAACTCTTCTAGTTTAGTCTTGTGCTTGACAGAAGTCAGATCTGACTGTCAAGTTCTGCCCATATATCCAGGCTTTCAGTAACATCATAACCAGTGATTGTCTTGTATTCCCAGTTATCTTCCCTTGTGGGTCTCTTATCTCTGCAGCTATTTAAATCCCTTCTCTCCCTCTAACCACTACAGGCTCACTAGCATTCTTTAAAGAGCAGATTATCTGATGAATGCTTGTTATCTAGTTGGTTAATGTATTTGTATCTGTATTAGTGTTTAACTTGAACTCACTTAAAGCTGCTACACTGTGTATTTTCTTATTAGTGCTAGAAATAGTGATTCTACGTCTCCTGAAAACTAATCCAAACTCTGATATTACTGCATATTAAAATAAAAGTTTGTTTTATTCTCCTAGATCTTTGCTACTAAAGATTTGGATGGTTTTGTTTTTTACTTTTGAAATTTAGTCCAGTGTTTTTAACAGACTGAGCTTTTGCAAATACTTTTCCTCGTCTGTTTGTGTTTCTTGAACTGCTGGGACAGAAGACAGTCTCTACTGTCAGTTACTTGGAGACTGTTTTGCACCAAACTTCTATGAGAATTTAAGTGTCCATTATGAAACTGAACATTTCCATGGAAAAGTAATAGGCGTTTACAGATGCAAAGAATCTGAGAAATCAACTGAATAAGGGCACTATGTTCTGAAGAAGAAACTGAGGTCTACGGAGATTAATCATTTTAATTCATTTCCTCAGCCCAGATTTGATCTAGCCTCCCATCATATACAAATAATTCCCCTCACACCTCCTGAGACCCCCTTTTTAATGAATCGTGTCTACCCCTGACCTCAGCTGTCTACTTAAAAAAAAAGTTTCCAAAGTGTTTTGGAGGTTAGATCCACATTTATTATTTAAGATCTTCCAAATTGGAAACAGGTTCTGATTCATCATTTGATAGAAAGGTGTTTGTTCTTCCGTCTAAATTTTAGGCATACACACTAGTCCCAGTGTGTTTTCTAGTGCCCGCCCTGCATTGATGATTTTCTCCTTGCATTTATTTTCTCCCAGATGTGAACACTTTACCTAGTTGTACTTGCTCCTTTCCAGTGTTGGTTCCTGTCATGAGACTTGGTCCTTCCTCTCATGGGGGCCAGGCAGTGCCTGGGACTTGGGAACTTTGCAAAGAGCACCCAGAGTTGTAGGTGGGTGAGAAGGGAACATTAGCCCTTAGGGTCCCCTTTCTGCTCATCACTTCTGCTTCCCAAACAGGGGAATGAGGGGTGCCTGGGTTCAGAGAGCGGGGGAGAGAAAATCGGTGTGGCTGTTGCATAAGTGGAGACAGATTCTGTTCTGTCTAGACAGAGTTTTCAGTGAATATTTTGTTACAAGCCAAAAAAGAAAAATAGAACCAAGTAAAGGCTAGAAAAAATAGTATTTGTGGGGTTTAGGAGCTTTCCATGAAATAGCCTACATTGAGATACTTGGCTTAGAGCATGGGTAATAGCAAGAAGTAGAAAAATGGACATAAGCAGGGGAAGAGATTTTTGAGTTTTCAAAGTTTCCTTGTGTGATGTTTCAGAGTTACCCAGTTAGATGTGTTGGGCTGTACCACATGTCACTAATTCTTCCCAGGTCAAGGGTGGTTGTATAAATTGTCACCTTTTAATTTATTTATTTATTGTGAATTTTTATTTATTTATTTTGGTACTGGGGATCAAACTCACAACCTCGAGATTGCTAGGCAGGCGCTTGTGCTGCTGAGCTGTATCCCTGGCCCGGTAGCCACCTCTTGTTAAAGCTGTAAGAGCCTTATTGTTTCAGATGCTCTTGATTGGCTAATTTGTTCTGTTTTGCTTGGGTTTTGGCTACAGTTAACCTTTTATTTGGTAAGTGGGATCAAACCCGTGACCTCTGATGTCATGCTTGCCTGGCAGGCAAATATGCCTCTGAGCTAAACCTCCGGCCCTACCCTTTTGAGAACTGCTGTTTTCCTTATAGCTTGTTAAATAATTATATCAAACATATTCAATCCCCAGTCTTTCTTATTTGTTTCTTCTCATTCATTTTCACGTCTTATTTTTAGTATTTGTGTCATTCTAAATTATTTCCATTTTCCCCATGATCAGGGGGGGTGTTTTCTTTGTAAGTATCCATAATTCAAAGAACGTTTATTTTGATTAGGAAATGCCCAGGTGATAGGAATGAACTTGGCTGATACATGTTCAGTCCCATGTTGATAATTTCTTAAAAGTCCTCGTAAACCTATTTTATAGTTACCTCTAACAGATAGAGGTCGTGTTAAAGCAAAACTTAGTGAAAACTAAAGAGGAACTCTTCAGCCTAGTTTATGTATCAGATTTTCTAGTAATTGACATTTGTATGTGTATATTTTACTAATAATCCTGCATCTCTACTCAGATGTTTTATATTTATTTGTAATTGAATGACCTTTTTAGTGTATCTGTCATCAGCAATGTCATGTTCATCTTTTCCTTCTGTTCCTAAGTGCCTTTTCTTACTATTTTATGGTTCATGAAAGTGACTGTGGATCTTTCTTCCTTAGGGTATTAGCATAGTCTATGAAAAAAGCTTTCATTTTTATGGATTACAAGAAGTACATTAGTCAGCAACTGATTTCTGCGCATTCATCAGTTCAAATGACTTTTAGTACCCATGTTTTAATAAAGATGATTGATCACTTCAGAACTCTTCTTTTATAGAAATAAATGTCTGTTATTCATGCAGTTGTATGGGTTTTTTGGATTTTTTGTTTGTTTGTTTTAAAAATATTGCAAAAAAACTTCTATAAAGAAAGTTTGGATTTTCCAGGTGCAAGGCCAGGTGATCCTCAGATGGAAGCAGTTGGTTTTCAGTATACTCAGGAATGACAGAGACCAGAGCACCACCTCCGTGGCCTTCTTGCCAGGACTCTGGACAGTGGACATGCCAGCAGGCACACAATAGCTGATGGGGCTGTGTTGTTACCTCTCAGCCAAGCATACTCATTGCTTCTTATCTATTTTTCCCTTCACTACTGTGCAGGGTACTCTCTCCAGAGAACCAATTTAAAATCCTTAAGAAAATGGCATAGCTAGTATAGAATATCCTGGTGGCCAAGACCCCCTACCAAGCCCTCTTATGCACTGCTTAAGGATGGCGAACCTGGCTAGCTGGTTATGGCCTGGGTCTGCTTACTCACAAGAGGGTTGTAGGCATGAAAGGAACAAAACAATAGGTAAATCTTCCCAGCTATGAACCTCCTGCAACTTGTTTCTGCGTTCTTCTTTGTTAGCCATATATGGAGAGAACTTCTCTTTCTAAAAAAGTTGAAAGGGAATGAGCTAATTCTCTCACAATTCCTAAAATCTCCAGCAATGCTATAAATTTAGATTTGAAGTTAGAGTATTAGAAAATAAACACAAAACCAGAAAAGCTGTTGGCATTTTCAATGTGAAGTTCGGCAGCGTAGTAGCTTTTAGCCCTTTTCCCAAAGTCAGAGTAGTATTAAACTTATTGGAAACTGGTACCGTGTCTTCTTAGAAAAGAATCAAAAGGCTAAAATACGTTATTCTAAAAATAACATGTTTTCAAATAGTTTCAAAACCAATTTAGTCCCCTGTGTTTCTCTTCATGGCATCAGTAGCTAAAAATTATCCTACTTATGAAAATTGCAGATAATTCTTTTCTTCATGCAGTCTTACATAATTTTTAGTGCATTTTGACCTGGTCCAACATTTTATCATGAGTAACTACATTTTAAGTGCTCTGTCTTTTTTGTTTCTGCTCTAAAATTGGTTCCATAAGGAGTAAAAGAGCAGACCACTGGGATTTTATTTTTGAATGCAAATTATATAACCAGTGATCTGTTAGAGTTGTTATCCAGCCTACAGTGGCCCCATAGTCTGACCCAAAACGTCTTTGAAAAAATATCTCATTCTAGAATAATTAGGAAGCAATAATTTTTAGACATTTGAAACCCTACTCACAGAATAGCAACTTTAAATACCAGACTTATGTTTCTTGTGTTTCACGTGGAGACTCTCAACAAAGAAGATGCACAGTTGTGTTTGTACCAACACATGAGTAAAACCCCTGCAGAAATTCCAGTGTGCTGGAAGCAACATTATTGGTAAATGATCAGAGTGAAAATGAGAATATTAGAATCAAAGGGGCTCCAGGGCAAGGGTGGCAAACTCATGCTCCCAGATGCCATGAAGATAATCAGTGAAAGGTATGGGCCAAGTGAGGAGAATCCTAGCGAGCTGGAGAGCCTGTCTCACGACAGAGGAGGCTGGCTGACTCGGTGCCGAGCCAGAACATAGAGTCAGCGTTCTAATACTGGGAGGAGGCAAGGCCCAAGTTTGCATGAGAACTGTCTTGACTGTTAGATACTGGCAGGTAGCCTTACACATGGACTACTGTGACTCTCACAAATGGATGTGTGTTTCTAGGCTACCAGTTCTGCCTCCTGCTAACTTCACCCAGTGCCCTCCCTTTGCAGATAAGAAATAGACCCAAAGATGTTGAATGATTTACCTGATGTGGGGGTGAGGTAAGGCCAGGTTTGCTAAGAGATCTGATGAGGTTGTAGAAGTCAGAGGCAGTACCATTCTTATTTATTGACCCAGTAAGTTATTTTTTTCTCTTTTCAGTGGTTGAAATAATTAAAAATAATAACATCAAGAGGCAAAAAACAAGAGATACTACACATCTCACTGTTTCATTTAATGTTTATAGATATCCCATTACTTAGCATTTACTTTTCTCTTTCATCTTCAAAGCAGTTCAGAAATTGATTTTGTTATTTGGATTCAGGGAAATGTATCATAATTTATTTTTAATTATTTATAAATAATGAAAAAGGAAAACTGTTTAAGAACATTATCTTGAATGTAAACACACAAAAACATATTTCAGGGTATGTATGTGGCCTCAGTATTTTTTAATCTGCTGGAAACTCATCTGAGACTGTTTAATTCCAAGGACTAGTCTTGGTAAGCATTGATAAAATTTCTTTTCATACAGAATCTAATGAAACTTCCATATTGCTGAATCATATTGAGATTTTATTTAATGTAACTATTACTAGTATTATAGGGAGGAGAACCTGTTCAAATTATAGAGATTGGAACTTTTTCCTTATTAAAACTATTAGCTTTAAGTAAAAGTCAATATAGATTCCAAACAAACAATCTAGACAAGTCTGGGGTGTGTATTCACTTTTAAAAAATAGGAAACATCCTTTAGATGAGCTTTCTTTGAAATTTTCAATTTTGGAATAATTTTAGATTTACAGAAAAGTTACAGATTTAGATTTACAGAAATGTAGTACAGAAAGCTGCCAAATAACCTTCACTAACTTCCTCTAAGGTTGGCCTTTTATATAACCATGGTACATTTGTCAAAATCAGGAAATGGACATAGCACAATATTGTGACCTAAACTACAGAGTTTATTTGGATTTACAGTAGCTTTTAAACTGAAAAATTTGTGTTAAAACTTTTCAACAAGGGTATAAATAATATATGCTTGTGGCTCTATCTTCAGGAAGGAGAAGAGAGGTAGGTCCCTACCTATCCGACGTTCCTGTACCCTACAAAGTCCCAAGCATGGCATCCATGCAAGTTCTGCTAGTGTTTATACTTTATAAATGTATTTTTGTTTTGTTTTGTTCTGAGGTAGAAAGGACCAAACCCAGTGGTTCTCTCCCACTGAACACATTCCCAATCTCTCATGCTCCTTTTAAACATTTTTATTTTGAGACGCACCTTATTAAGTTGCCCGGACTGGCCTGGAACTTGTGATCCTCCTGCCTCAGCTTCCAGAGTGCTTAGGATTACAGGTGTGCATCACTGTGTCCAATTATATTTGCATTTTTTGCTTATATGGTTTTGTTTGTTTGTTTGTTTTGTTTTGTTTTGTGTTGTTTTTGAGACAGGGTCTCAAATGTATGGTTCATACAGATTAGGCTGGCCTCAAACTCTCCATCCTGCTGACCCAAGCTCCTAAGTGCTGGGATTACAGGCATGCCCAACCATACCAGGCTTATATGTTCTTTTTAAAAGACAGTCTCCCAGCCCCTCTTTCAGCCAAGTTACCTTGCCTAGACATCTCTCATAGGGAAATCTAAAGTTGCCTCTGTGGGGAAGCCAACTTCAGTCATGAAGGAGCAAAAGAGAAGTGTGGATAAAGAGACAAGCACATAGCCTGATCATATGGTGGAGTTCCTGTAGTCAGGATGGAGGAGTCGGGGGTCTTCCTTGTGAGTCCCCAAGGGTAGTGATAGTCTGCACACTTGCCCACAGTCAGCTTTCAAGTGGGCTATGGATAGCCACAAATTGTCTCTGTTCTTTGCCTCCCTGCCATCCAAATCTTTTATTTTTTAATTAGGAAACAGCTCTTCAGCTTGGGAGTTTACTTCTTCAAAGTTAAATTTCTGGTGGGGTCATGGAGGCTCTGTGAGTGGGGTGGGGCTAAAGTCCTGGCAGAGGAAATAGACTGAAGTTGACTAATAGAGAGGGAAAAGGTCTGTGGAACAAAAGGCCCTCGTGATGTGAAGGGCCAGGCCATTCAGGAATATGTTTGGAGATTTCACAGATTGGATATAGTGTAGAAAGAACTGGAGAGTCTTGCAAGAGTAAAGGAGGAAGGTAAATAGGCACATTAGGTATTTCTACATTGGTTGACTGACAAGATGATTAGATTTTTTTAAACCAAACTATGAATGGGCCCCAGGCCTAGTTCATCAATAGGATGTCCCTGTGACATGACTCAGTGAATTCTAAGAAGGATTTCCTGGTTACTCATTTGCAGTCTTTGACTGACTAAATCAGTGATTTCTTCTTAAGACTTGTTAAAATTCTTTTCACTCCCTGGTACCAAAAAAACAAAACAAAAAAAATCTCTTCCTAATTACATGTTGGTGTGTTGTAGATTACAATGGTACTAACTCAACATTCCTTTCATCAAAACTGAGTCTTTTCTAGGCCAAAATGTTTTGAATGAGTGCTTCAAATTATACACGAAGTTCTTTAGATTCTCTGCTCAGTGACAAGACATGTTGGCCTTGCCAATAGTCTTAGGCTTTTCCTCCAATAGTAGGCATTTTGGGATCTGGGGGCCCAGCATGAGTTACCTTCCTAACAGCTTCCAGTTATGTTTGGTGTGTGTTTTTTGGTGGGAAGGTGGTTACAAGCAGCCAATGCGGGTTCCAAGAGCTTCTCTCTTACTTGTCCCTCCCCTGGCTCTGTGGTAGGTGGCGCCTAGAGTCCTTCCTGGAAGAGTCTCAGGACAGTCAGAAGTTCCTTCAGAATCCAGGCCTTGAGGGACCATAGACTTCAGCCTCTCTTTTCCACCCCGGCCACCTACCCGGGTTTCTACTTGTTTCTGAGGTGCTACTGAACCTCCCACCTCCTGTCAGTTCAGTGACTTTGTGCCAGTGGTGTTGGCTTTTTTGCTGACAGGTCAGGAACCTTGATAACAGCAGCAGTCTCTGGACATAGGACTCAAGTTTGAATCATGACAGCTTCAGGGCTAGTATCACTAAATAGAAATCTTCCACTGAGTCGTTGATATGAAGCTGTGATGGACTTTGGAGTCTATCTGGCCCAATCTCCTTCGCTGTAAAAGTGAGGAAATAAACACATATGGCAAAAGAGATGTGCGAGGTGTCATAACTCAAACGTGCTCGACTGACACATAGATATGAGTTCATCTGTCCCAGGGCAACTTGTCCACACATCCTTCCTTGCTCTACTCTGTGTGCTGTCTGACCCCTGGTTCCTATTTTTGGAGTGACCAGGCAGAACTTAGGCTGACCACAGTGACCTTGGAAGGGGTCAAAGAAAATTGGACCACAAAGAGATTTAACCTGAAGCTTTGGCAAGATCAGTGCTAAGAGGCACATAGATGGCTGAACCATCAGTCATTTGCTAAAGTCACAGGTGTGCCCTGTGCTCTCTGCTGATGGGTCTCCAGAGGGGTCCTCTTGACACACCAGGACTTTGGATAAGTGAGGGGTTGGTAACAGGCTCTGGAAGCAGAGGGCATCTCCTCGTCATTACTGGGGTAAAAACAGTCTATGGTAATATGCCTTATATTTTTCAACTAAATTAAAGATTGCTTTCTACCCATTTCTAATTTTGAAAATGTGTGTGTGTTTTCTAAGTGTAACAAGGCCCTATGTTCTGAAGGGATACATATTCTGAATCCATTTTGAGCAAGAGTTATATTTTTAAATTGTTTATTTGAATCTTTTTGGCAAACTGTAGTTCACTAAATGGCTTCTGCCAAGAATTTCCTTAATGTGTCATAACTTTTTCTTCATGGCTGCATTCAGTTCATAAATGTATATTGAATACCTATTAGTGTTAAATGTGGAGGACAAACATGAACAGAAGCTGATGTGGGGCTGTCACATTCTGGAGCTTCTTGCCCTTGTGGAGCTTGCAGTCACACCGTGAAAGCTGTGTATCACAGAAGCAAGCACACAGGTGTGGTGGCATTGCCAGAGAGGAGCTGGTTCTGTGAGAAGTACAGGGACACACAAATCCTCGCTAAGGAATTGCTTGTCATTTCTTCCCATAACAGAATTTCTCTGCAAGCACAGGGCTATCTGCTGTTCACTAGCCTTCCCTCTATAGAGAAAACATGCTCACATTTTGTGCTTTGTAACAATAAAAATAATAATGATAATAATAATAATATCTATTGCTATTGAGGGCCTACTGTGCCCCAGCACTGAGCTTGCTATTTTTCATTTATTGTGTCTAAATGCTCATGTTGGAGTAAGTGGATAATATTAATCTCGTTTTACAAATGTGTTTGACAGCTTCTATCCCTGTGACAAAACACCTGACATACATTACTTAAAGGAGGAGAGATTTCTTTTGCCTCACGATTTCAGGAGTTTCAGTCCATGGTTATCCAGCTGCATTGCTTTCAGGCCTGTGGCCAGGCAGAAGCATCATGGCAGAAGAGCATGCTGGAGAAAAGCTCCTCGCTTCATGGCAGCCAGAAAGCAGAGAAAAGGGGGAAGAGCCTGGCAGACAGGAAGAGGCCAGGAAACAAGTGTAGTCCCCAAAATCATATCCCATCATCTACTTCCTTCAGCTAAGGTCTACCTCCTGTTTCTGTCACCTTCTAATAAATAATATCATCAAATTTTGTTCCCACTGGTTAGTTAATCCACTGATGAGGTTAAAGCCCTCATGATCTGATCACTTCTCTAAGCTCCACCACCTGCGAACACTGCTGCATTGTGTATCAACCCCTCCATATATGAGTATTTGGAGAACACTTGCTATTTAGACCATAACAACAGATAATATAGCTCACATTTATGGTGAAACCACAGAAATAATATAGATTCGCACAGGCTACAAAGGTTATGTGCTTTCCATTTTTAGGCACAAAGTATCTCTGTGAGAATGAACATGTGAAGTTAGTATGAATATGTGGAAGTTAGCCTCTGACCTTCACCACACGCTGTATTTTACTAATAGCTATGGTCTCATCTGAATATCTGTGCTTTCTTGATAAACGATACTCTTATACCTCTATGCTTCTACATGATACTTTTTATTTTTTTATCTTTTTATTTTTGGTACTGGGGATCAAACTCACAGCTTCACACTTGCCAGGCAGGCACTTAAAATACTGAGCCAAACCCCCGGCCCTACATGATACTTTTTAAATAAATAAAATCTCCCATTAATAACTGAGAATTTACTTGAAGGTGACTGCATGACTTTACATTGTTTCTGTTTCAAGGATGTCCACCATCACCTCTGTGCTTACTTAAGTGTCAAAAAAATTGTCCTCTGTATACTGACTTGAAGAGATTGTAGTGACCCTCAGGTTTAGCAAAGGCTCAGAGAGGTTAACTGGTACATTCAAAGTGGGCCTGAAGGGTTGTTCGCTTGACACTCATTCCAGCTGCTCCTGATAAACGGATTTGCATGTAGAACAGGACTGTGAGCCTCTGAGATGATGGGCAGCCCTGAGTGGATGGGGTATGCCTGGTGAGCCCTTGCCCCTGATGGGGTTCTGACCTGAAGAGCTGTCTTCCAAGAAGTCCCAAAACCACATTCGGAATGGCCGTGGCTATGACCTTAGGTCTAGGATGATAAAAGAAAACAAAAACCTCTCACCCAAAGGATGAGGAAGAAAAACTAAGTTGGAAAGAGTAAAACCAGGGGTAAGCAATGTTCAGGCTAGTGCTGAACTCACTGTACTTTATGATTTTTCCCTCAGTAACTCAGCAGCTGCACTGTTCCACTAGGGAGACAAGCTAGGTATCATCTGTGCCCACACAGCATTTGTCTTGGTTAAGGAGAGGAACATTAGCCAGTTCCTCTTTCGGTTATGTAATTCTGAGATGAGTGCTGTGAAGCAGAGGTTCAGGACACTGTGGAGACTGACTGGGCCCCCTGCACTGGAAGCACTGAGAGTGGCAGCTGAGTGGAGACCTGAGGAGCTTCTGGGAGCCAGGTGAAAGGTGAGAGGCAAGAAGACCTCTTACAGAGGGAATTTGAAAAAGTTGGTGAAAACTGAAGCCAGAAGGACCCTGACCCAAATCACTGTTTCCTAGCAAATGCATTCCCGACATATGTGCCTCATATATAGAACTTTCTAATACTCCTAAAAGCCATCTTGTACACAGCAAAATAACTTTGCAATTTTCCAATGGTTGATTGAAAACTTTATGTTTCAGAAAGCTCAGTTATAGGCAGACTTCTGGAAAAGCTCTTACTGGATACCTGGAAAAAAGGACTGGAAAGTGGAATGAGCCTGTAAAGGAGCTACATGGGAAGGAGATATTTAATTCAGTTGTGAATTAATGTTGAACTTCTTGGGCTCCTGACACTTAGTGAATATTTTGGGGTTTTCTATCAGGTCTCCTAGATGTGATGAGCAGGAAACATGTTAAAACTTCTCATGAAGTCACTTGAAGCTTTAGGCACACCAGCTCCACATGGGGCATACATGTTGGCATGCCAAGTAATCAAGGATCCAGCAAAGAAGGTCAGGCATGCTAATGCCAGCCATGTGAGCTTGACTGCCCTTAGCCTTCCATCTGGAAACCCTCATGCTTTGCAGGCAGGTCCAAGGAGATTACAAAAGCCACACCCCTCCCCCCACCCAGCAGACCTGTGATGAGAAGACTGGGGCATCTGGGTTAGGAGCAAAGGGTAATTACTGTACTATGTCAAGATCATAACCACTGAATTATAACAAGCCGAGGTAAAGCTTAATTCTCCCTTCTCACAACTTGGAATGAAAAACTTTTGAACGTCAAACATGATTTGCAACTTTGAAGTAAAAATATTTTCTACCTGTCATCCAGTTGAACAAGTCCACACCTGTTCATCTGGTCATCGTTAGAAGGATTGCAAAAAAAACTACAGGCCCTTGAGCTAAAGCATTTTCAGTGCTTGTTATCCTGATTCACTTTCCAGCTTTCACCTTCTCTGCAGTTTTCCTTTCATCTTAGCGCTGTAAGTAATGCATGAGCCCTCCCTACTGAACACTGCAGATCTCTTTTAAATGACAAAATCGTCTCCAGCTCAGCTGACTGGCTTGTAAGAAGAGTTATTTGCTGTACTAGAAACATGCACTATTTTGTCACGTATGGGTCTAAGGACGGAGGGTAAGGTAGGTCTCCCTACCCAGTTCCCTTTAACCAACAGCTTGTGTTCTTTTAATTAGAGTATAGAATAAATGGAAAACTAAATGGCTTTATAATACCATGCTGGATCAGAGAAAATTATGTACAAATCTCTATCAAAAACAAAACTGTGAAAGCTCTATTAGTAAGTAATGGTTGAAGAACTCTTTTGGATTTTCTGGTTAGTATGGCTGCTTTGCTTTGTGAACTAGAGATCAGACTGGAGCTGGAGATGGAACCTAGATAAAGATACCGTGGGGTTTCTACGAATACTTTTATAAATGAATAAATAAATGGATGAAAGGTGACTTCAAAGTTCTGTAATACTTTTTAAAAAAACATATTAGCTAATATTTATTCTATATACTTGCAATGACTGTGTACTTAAAATACCATATCAAAATAATTATACACCTTCTCAACTTGATAGCTTTTCCAAAAAGCATAACCATGCTTCTATAAATAAAGTGAAAGCTTTTTTCATATTAAAGGCATGTGATTGGGAGATAGAATGTTTCCTTCTTCATACATAACTGCACAGTGATTAAATATTGACTAAGAGCCAGCAGCTGACAGCCAGCGGCCTCACCCTGGTAAACGCTGATGTGTGAGGCTGAATGTAAATACAGAGCCTTCCCCGCAGGGCTAGGGCTTTTCCTTGGGAAGTGGAGAGCAGGCATGTGGTGAGTTATGCATGAGGTGTCAAATTCAAGTGCTATAATAGGATGGTGTAATTTGAAACAAGTAATTCCTTAAAAAGCAATGCAACACTGTCAAAAGAAAAATATATTTTCCTAATCAGTCTGAATAATGAAGAAGATATTAGTAGGAGTTTTAACGATGCACTCAGAGTACCCACAGAACACTGCTGTTTGTAGAAACAAAAGAGCTATCCATCACTGGGACAGCTTATACTTTCAGGGACAATGATTGTTTGGTTTATGTGAAATAAACTGGCTGAAATCATCAGATTTATTTCTGGGACATGAATATTTGATTGGAAAGTTTCAATTCTCTATTTTTGTCGTATGTGTATTTTGCTTTCTGTTGCTGTTTTAACAGTCTAGCCATTTAAAATAGGCAATTGCTTGTTTCCTTCTATGGGAGAAAATTAGATGTTTTGCTTAGTTTCTGAAAGAAAATTCTCATTTTATTTTTTTCTGTTAATAAGATTCATTAGAAGATCTACTTTTATTAGGAGATTTTTATACCATGCAGCAAATACTCACAAAACTAACTCCACAGTTGTTTCATCATGTCTGTAGTTATAATGAGGTAAAATCTCTGCTGGTTAGAATGATTTAAACCCAGGTCTCCTTTTCAGCAAGTATTATAGTCATAAAAGTCTGTTTTATATCCCAAAAAATTTTTATAGGCATTTCCTAATGTGTAAATTGTCTAGGCTAGCTATATTATGATAGTCACCTGAGGACCAAGTTTCCCAACTTCAAACTAGAGTGAAATTAAAAGATACTTTTAAAATATTATTATATTTCTCAAATGATTCAAATTTAGCCAAAATGGATTTGTATATCTCTATTAGAAGTATCAATGTGTATTCATTTAAAAACTATTTTTTTTTAAGTATCAGTGATTCTGGTTTTCCTTGAAATACAGCAGAAAATAGATTTGGTTCTGCTAAACCTTACATGAGAAGGTATGGTGATAAATATTGTTAAGCTCCTCACCTCTAGTCAGGAGCACGTAAGTGAATATGAGAGAGATCAATGAGTCAAAGTGCGTGCGTGTGCATATGTGATTATGTGTAAATGTGTGTGTGTGTGCGTATGCAGAACATGCATATAGGCCTTCCCTTGACAATTTGGAATGATCCTTTCCTCCTTCAAACAAGCCCCAGATTTCTGTAAAATTAGATTAAAATGAACATTGAGGAAGAGTTTTAACGACAAAAAGAAATTCACACTGAGGAGTAGGGGTGTGGCTGGTCAGATTTGGACTAGTGCAAAGAAGGCTTGCTGAAGACTGACTGCCTGTGCCTGTGCCAGGGCTTGCCCCATGATTCTGCCTTGTAACCTGCTATCCCTGTTTCCATTTTAGTAAAAAGATGAGGACAAAGAGACTCAGAGTTTAGTAACATCTACATAGCTAGTAAGTGGCTGATTAGAACTCCAATTCCAAAGCGGCTTAAAGTTTCTTTCCAACAAAGTAGCTCCCATATGGACTGGATATAGGATATGAGCCTCCAGCTGACTTTCAACCTGTTTGCTCTGCTTTGAGTTGTCTTTGGAAACACTCAAGCTATTGAGTCACTTCCTCCTCTACTTTGTTAATCACTTTTTATCCCATGGACACACTTGTTTGGCTCGGACCTTCACGTTTCTCCACTGGATATTAAATGACTATC
This sequence comes from Hydrochoerus hydrochaeris, assembly GCA_004027455.1. Taxonomy (NCBI): domain Eukaryota; kingdom Metazoa; phylum Chordata; class Mammalia; order Rodentia; family Hydrochaeridae; genus Hydrochoerus; species Hydrochoerus hydrochaeris. The sequence continues at coordinate 2,073 of PVLA01015226.1, read as the reverse complement.
AGCTTTAGGGAGACTCCCCCAGAGTCTGCCTGCTGAGAAGGGCTAAGTGCGCTGAATGGACTCATAGTGAAGTCATGAATCCTTCCCTCGTATTCATAGTTTTAAAATGTGATTATCCAACATATCACTTGTGGTGTTTTCCTCATATGAAAGCACACATTTCCAAGTTAAACAGGGGTTTTTTGGTTTGTTTTTAACTTCTTAGGCAGGATCTCCCTTTGTAGTTCAAAATGGCCTTGAACTCACTAGAACTGTGATCGTTCTTCTGCCTTAGCCTACCTGGGATTACAGGTATCCATGTACCACCACACTCAACAGAATTTTTAAAGATACAGCTTAAGAAGTACTGTGTTGAAGATGTATCTGTAGAGCTCCTTCTGGCTACTTTTTGCCTTCCTACTCTATTTGGACCAGCTCTCCCCATCTGGGCCTGAATCTAGTCCACAGGTACTGAAACTGTGGCATGGTCTCAAAGAGGACTCAGGTATAGGTCAGGTAATGAAGAAAGTTAGCCAAAAGGCGTTTTGATTTTTTTCATTTGCATAGGAAAGGCAAATTTACCATCCTAGAAGTTTCAAAATAATCTAAAGTGACTTTTGTCCCATATTCAACAGCACTGGACTAGTCTCTGAAGTCCAGAGGCAAGCCCTGCCTTTGTTTTTATGGTTAACTGGCCTCCACTGAGCATGCAGCGTGGAAGTTCATGAATTCTGTGTAGAAAGCAGATGAATGTATTGGTAAAATCCAAAAAATACACAATGTTTGAGGCTAAATTTCCAGCCTCACTCTTTTCAGAACAATGTACTGATAAAAATCAGCTCTAAAAGCTCATTGTGGATGCAAAGCACAAAGTTGCAGTCACTGCATCATTGGCACTTAAAACAGTAGGACCTGTGGGTGGGAACAAAGCTTAAGATTAGCCTGCTGAGGCCTGAGCATTCTTACACTCATAAGAAAGTAAACACAGAAACAGTTGGCACAATTCCTGGATGTGATTTCCTGTTGGTTCATCTATTCGGTCTGGACGATTCCTGAGGCGGTGTTTATTGCCTACTGAAATTGAGTGGAAGGACTTGGCTGTTTTCCAAGAACCCCCTCTCAGGGTCAAATTATCCACTTTCCTTTCTCAGTTTACCATAGTTATTCATTCAGCACATAGGAAAAGGGAGCTCACCTAACGGTAAGTATATAGTGCTAGGGGAGAAAAACACATAGACACTTAGTCCCAATGTAGGACACATCATTAAATTTAAGGATTCCTCCAACCTCCATTTTAGTCAAAGTTCTCCAGCAAAACAGAGCCCATCATGCATGTGCCAAACAAAGGGTAGAGAGGTGAACTTTGAGTAACTGCTATCAGACTGGAAATTCTAGCACGAGTTGATGTTGCACTTTGAAGTTCAAAGTCATCAGTAGGAAAACTTCTTCAAAAGACTCTTGTCTTGTTCTTGAGGTGTTCTATTGATTGGATAAGACGGCTCATTTTATGGGCAATAATCTACTTTATTCAATATCAACTGGTTTAAATGTTAATTATATCTAAAACATACCTTCCCAGAAACATCTGGTCTGGTGTCTCAAACAATGGGACGACTTGGCCTAGTGATGATGACACTTCATAACATGAGTCATTACTTGCAACCCTGTAGCTCCACCTCCAAATAACTGGGACATTAAAACTTAATGGCTCTACAACTTGGGTAGGCATCAGAATCCCCTGGAACACACTTGTTAAAATGCAGATTGCTGGGCCCTCACTCCCTGGAGGAGCCTGGGGTTGGGTCCAAGCACAGGTGCTACTGAGCTGGGACCATACTTTTGAGAATCACTCAGTCATTTAACCCAAGATCTGCCTCTCGGCCTCAGGGCTGCCCGAGTCCAGCTGCGGCAGGGCTAGGGTTTCCCAAAGGTGGACAGGGAGTCGGCGAGTGAGAGACAGAAGACACTGCACACCAGTCTGTGAGTGAATCTGAATCCGCTTTATTTTTTAGAAGCTGGAATATATATATGCTAACCTTGGCAGCAACCCCCAGCCCCAAGCAGGAAGCGCCCCAGGCTTAGGGCCAGGCAGGG
>PVLA01015225.1:0-26351 GCA_004027455.1 Hydrochoerus hydrochaeris | reverse complement strand
GTAGGGTTGGATTGGTCATAGACTCGCCCAGTTCCTCTTTGTCATGGAAGCATCTTGTTTCTCCATCAACTTCTAGTGACAGTTTTGCAGGGTACATCAATCTGGGCTGGAGGTTATTCTCTTTCAGGGCTTTGAATACTTCACTCCAAGCTCCTCTTGATCTGATGGTCTGTGTTGGGAAGTCAGCCGTGATTCTGATGGGCTTACCTTTATAGGTAATCTTTTTCTTTTTTCTGACGGTTTTTAATATTCTGTTTTTATATTGAATTCTGGTATCTTGATTATTATATGTCTGTGTGTAGATCTGTTTTGGTTCTAGGTGGCTGGGGTTCTGTATGCCTCACACAACCGAATGTCATTTTCTTTTCCCATGCTTGGGAAGTTTTCCTTAATTATTTCCATGAATAGCCTTTGAAATTCACTTGTACGTATTTCTGCTTCTTTGTTCATGTTTCTTATTCTTAAATTGTAGATTCTCTTGTTATCTTCCAGCCTTTGTATTGTTACTGCCTGTTTCCTTGTTATTTTTAAGAGATCTTTCCTTTCATCATCACATACTGCCAACTTGTCTTCAAGTTTTGATAGTCTATCCTTAGTTTCTTTTAAGGAGTTTTGCTGGCTTTCAATGGAGTTTTTAATTTCCTGATAGTCTCTTTGAATCTGCTTCATGTATTCTATATTTTCTTTATATTCTTTATTGAATGTTTCCTTTTTTTGTGTTCCTCCTTTCTTCTGTCTGTATCATCCTGAGAGATGCTTCCTGAGAGCATTTCTTTTATTACTCTACTCATATCCTGCTTTACCTGATTTAATATTTCAGTTTTGAGCTTGTCTACAAGGTCCCAAAGATATCTCTTAATGTCCATTGAAGCCTTGTCTGATGTTGTGTGTTTGCCACCCTCAGTCTCCCTTGTTTTTCCTTCTCTTGGCTCAGTGTTCTCAGGGTTCTGGGATGGGGGCCTCCTCCTGCCTGTCTTTCCTGTCATGGCCCTGGCTTAGTCCACACAGGTTACAGTGCAGGTCCCAGCCCCCTTCCCTGTTGGCCACGGTTCCTCTGAAGCATGCTGGCAAGGGACCTCTACCCCTCTCCTGCCTGCCCCTCCCCACCGGGCCAACCAAACTTCAGGGGCCTTTCACCCAGTTAGTGCTTGCTAGGCGCAGGGAATCGATTTGGGATGGCTCATTGGGTCCTGGCCAGGGGCGCGGCCCAGTCCAAGCAAATCTCATGAATCTGCTCTGGGGAGGGAGCAACCAACTGAAGTCACTGTCACTCGCAGTTCAGGCTCCTCCTGCCCGATTCCAACATGTTGCCCACTTGGTCGCGCCCTTCCCATGTGTGTGTGGGGGGTCTCATTCCCAGCACTGACTGTGGATTAATGAAGGTCCCTTCTCTGGCTCCACTCTCCATTGGGCTCACCAACCCCCGACTTCAGCGCTGCTGTGTGTCCTGTGAGTGGTGGTGGGAATGAGTTTGGGTAGCTTTCCTGGCCGGCATGGATTCAAGCTGGTGCACACTTGGCGGGTCACCATGAAAATGCTGTGTCCTGTAATTTTCAGCTGTTTCAGTTGTAGTCCCGAAGTATTTGACGAGCTTTTTTATGTTTTAATTTCTTCCTGTGTCAAGAGGATCCATCTCCCTCTGTCTGGGTCTCTCCAGGATGTTTTATTCTGGCATATGAGTTGTTTCTCCCCAGAGGCTTTGTATTTTGTTGCTCACTGATTGGCCATCTTGTCTTCTCCAGCTCCTATAATTTTTTTGTTTCCAATCATTTACTTGTTTTCTGATATGCTTGCAAATTTTCCCAAGATAGAGTCTTGCTCTTACCCAGGCTGTCCTTGAAATCCTGGGTTGAGTGATCCTGCTGTATTACCTTCCATAGTAGCCAGGCACATACCACTGGGTCTGGCATGTTTAGTAATTTTTTATTTAAATGTTGGACATTTCAGATACTCCTTGACTTACATTGGAGTTATATCTTACTACACTCCTTGTAAGTTGACAATACTTTAAGTTGGAAATGTGTATACTACACTTAACCTACCAAATACCATAGCTTAGTCATAGACATTCTGTACAGTGTTGGTGGTTTATCTTTATGATTGTATGACCAGTGGGAGCTGCATCCTGTGGCCACTGCCAGCATTATGGAAGAGGGAGGGATAGAGAGAGATACAGAGAGAGAGACAGAGACAGACAGACAGACAGACAGACAGACATAGACATGCTGCATAGTGCTAGCTTGCAAAAAGATTGAAATTAAAAATTCAAAGCAGGATTTGTAACAAATGCATATAATTTTCATACCTTTATACAGTTAAAAAAATATCACAGATGGAGCCATTAAAAGTCAGGAGCCATCTGTATTGATTGACTAGGCAAATAATTTGATGTTTAGAATGATAATGTCTTCTTCCCTAGATGATTTACTTTTGTTTCTTGCTGATGGTTAGGGACACTGACAGTTTGCTCTAATCCATTTAAGGTTGAGATGGCTTAAAACTTGTTAATATATCTATGGTTCAGTATTGTTAGAGTGAATTTACTTTTGATTTCCAGTTTGAAGCCTGAGATGGCTTTGCACACATTTTGTCTCCATGCTTTACTTGGGTTCGCTGCCATGACTGCTTCTTTGTAATTGCAAACTTAATATGTAGCGCAAGTTGGGCTGAAATTTAAGATGGTCTCATTCTTCCAAGTTCTGGGATTATAGATATGTTCCACTACACTTGGGTCTTGATTTATGTTTTTAAGGCATGCTGGGAGGTAGATTTAGCAAGTTACAACTTTGGGTATAGGTTAATCTGCTAGAACAGCATCCCTCAAGCATAGTTGCTAAGACCAGATGTTTATTTTTTCTCTTATAATCCAGCCTGCCTCTGTTTTATCTTTAGCAAGATGTGAAATACCGAAAGGAACTGACAAAATTACTATAAATTACTGAGCGGGATTCCAGCTGCTCATCTTGCAATGCTTGGGAAATTGTACCATTTACATGGTTTGCCAGTTAGGTTTTGTGGTTTGTATGCCAGCATTGCTATTTGTAGAATTTTAATGTACTCATGGTGTTCACTGGTAATCTTATCTTTATATTGTCCAAAATATGCAGGGTTTTGGTAGTGAGAATTTAAGAGAAAAAAAAGACTAAGAAACTATTTTTATTAAATGGGAATTTCATTTTATGGGTAAGCAATAGTTTGGCTAGATCTTGAAGAAAGTATGTAGAGTAGAATGTTTGAAGGCATGAACATTTATTAAGGAGTGTTCATCATCATTTCAAAATGATGATAAAAGTTGTTAGCATAAAAATTATTTAGATTTTTTTTTTACCCTAAGAAATTTAGGTTTCTTCTCCCAGTCTGAGTGCAAGTCTCAGAATATGTAGACCCCGTGAAGTTTCAGCACACTTGCTTTCTTAAAGTGGGTACTGTAAGGTTCAGACATAGAGATTGTGACTCAACACTAATGTTTATTGTTTTCAGTTGAAACAGTATTGAACAATGCTCTGGTTGCTGGGGATTTAGCTCAGTGGCATAAGCAACTGCCTTGCAAGTGCGTGGTAAAATCTCTAGGCAGCACTAGGTGGCGCACTATGACTTTGGGTGGAAATACACTTATTTTATCAAAGTCTCTGGTAAGAAAAGAACCTAGATAAAAATATTGTTTGAAATAGTCGTTTATTTGGTTATGAAGTACCTCAAACTTATTTATTGCATTTCATATCCTGATACTTAAAGTGCTTAAACTATTAGTTTAAGTTGCTGCTGACATTTTTCTAAGACTTGAATCATTAAAAATGATTAGGACTGAGGATGTAGCTCAGCAGTACAGCACCTGCCTGGAAGTGCAAGATCCTGGGTTTGATTCCTGGTACCAAAAATAAATAAATAAATAACACTTGATGAGTCTTTACTGAAAGGAGTTCCATTCAGTATATGTTATGCAAAGCATATGTACTTTAAAATGAAAAATAGCTTTCAGTCAAGTTTAGTAAGATGAATAGTGTTTTTATATATGAAGTATTGGAATTAAGAATAGCTAGGTACAGTGAGGCACATCCCTGTAATCTCAACATTGAGAAGGGGCTGAGACAGGAGAATGGCAAGTTTGAGCATGTCTAGGCAATTTATTGAGACCCTGCCGCAAAATAAAAAATAAAAAGGACTAGAGATGTAGCTCAGTAATGGAGCACCTCAGTATTTGATCCCCAGCAGCCTGTGTTCCTGTTTTCGTTTGTGTTTGTTCGTTCTCTCTCTCTCTCTCTCTCTCTCTCTCTCTCTCTCTCTCTCTCTCTCAGCAAATGCCACCAGCTCAAGACTATACTGAACACAAAATAATTTGGTGAAATTTATGAAAGAATGGAAAGAATGGAAGTATTTGTACAAGACTGTTGGATTTGAAGTTTTCTGACCTGGTATTACTGCATTAATGTTTCTCGGGGCCATCCATTTAGTTCTGTGAAGATCTTTACTCCATAAAGATTCCTGAGTTAGAAGATGATGTTTGGAATAGTGAATTTTATGGTCTAATACATATCAGCACCTAGAAGATGTTTGTGTTTTCATAAATTACCTGAAGTAGAGCTGAAAGTAGGACATCTCTTTAAACTTGTTCATTTGACCTGGAATGAACAATGATGAATGTTCTTTTCATTAGAACAATACTGAGATAACCTGGATAATGGATGGCAGTAGAATTTACGTAAAACTCAACTCACTGAGAGATACCCTTAGTGAATGGAGAAGTTCTAATGGTGCTACACTGGTTGGAAAGCATGGACATAAGTATAGAAGAGACCATGTGAGAATTTTGCAAAACTAGAAGGCTCAGGATGGAGCTGGGAGAGTGGTCACAGAGTAATGAGTTCTAGTGAAAATTATGTAAGTAAATGCCAGGTGGATTTCCGGTTAAATTCAGGGCCATGAAGGGATGTGGGTGCAGGTGTTTATGTTAAAGTTTTAAAGAGGAAAATATGGGGATATTTGGTTACCCATATTATATGCGATGAAAAAAGCACAAGGACCAACCAAGCCCCCTTTTAATGGGATGATATATAGTTTACTCAAGAGGCAGACTGCTCACAGTGGGTGGTGTCACATGGTGTCCTTGTGGGTGCCAGTAGTACTTGAAATCACAATATAGTAGCAAAAGCAATTACAGTGAAATTGTGTAGTTCAGTATGAACTAGAGTGGTTATACAGTTATAGTTATGTAATGCTACATCTTGTTTATGTTTCTCTGGACTGTAAGTTACATGCATTTTCTTAACTAAACCTGTGTAGTCTACATTTATGTGCATAATTTTGATAAAATTTAATTTTTCATACTAGGTATTTATGGTGGTAAATGTTATGTACATGTATTTTATGCATTTGTGACTTACCTTTTTCTTGAATTTTCATTATTTATAGGCTGCAGGGTTCAAGTGCTAGTTTTTTTCAAATTTTTGCAAAAAAAAAAAAAAAAGATCTATGCCTGAGGGTCGCTCAAGGCCAACTTTATTTCCTTATAATTGTCTTCACTCTCTTGCACGGTGCTTTGCAAATTGTGATTTCCTAGTAGCAGGAATACCAACAAGCTAGGTTGGCAAGAACCAGAAGATGAGGTGAAGATACTAATGATGGAGTGGAATTTTGGGCCAGGCCCGTAATAAACTTGTTTTAGGAAAAAAATGGGCTGTGTAACATGGTGTAAGGAGCTGCATGTATACTCTCTTGGATTCTTTAGGATGCATTTCTTTTTATGGGTACTCAGCTTATTAAAAACCAAGTTGTTTTCTGATACCATTCATTAGTGGAGAAGCAATACTCTTATTTTACTATATCTGGCTCTGCTTTGCCTCAGGATCTTGGTGGAACTGAATTTGTAGGTTAGTGTGGTTTTCAGGCTAGATGGGACTAGAGCATGCAATAAATTATACATACTATGTGAAATAGTTTGAATTTAAAATTTGTGATTTAAAATCATTGTTACAGGTTTTATTTAGATCCCAATAATTTGGATGTAAAATTATACAGTTAATAACTGAGTTAAAGATTACTTCATCACTATTAGTAAGGAGTAAAAAGAGGATTTTATAAAGCATTTTATGCTGTGGAGAGCTTGCAATGGAAATATATAGCATATGTGTAAACATGTTCTCTTTCACCTGGACCTGTTGCTATGCAAGCAGTAATGCTGTTATAGGTATACAGTGATGGTTATGTTGCTTAGGACACTTCTTTAAACCTTAGATTGTCTCTTCTTAAATTTTTTAAAAAAATTTTATACAGGGTAAAGCCAAGGAAAATAAAATAGAATAAAACCAATCAAAATAAACCAGTATAAGTGAAACAGGACTTCAAAACCTGGTGAAATCAATAATAGTTACCATAATGCCTTTTGTTGTCTTCAAAACAGCTACAGATTTTTTCAGACATAGTAAAAATCAAACAGAACAGAATAGAAACAATAAAAACAAAACAGTGAATGCAATAAAGGACTTCAAAACAAGCCAATAGTAAATCCAAAATGGCTGCCATAATATGTCTTGCTATCTTTTAACTAGCTACTCATGTCATCAGGTTTAACATAATGAAACAAAACAAAAGTGAATAAAACCCAACCCAACAAACAATGATATGGTTTCCAGACAGGGATCACCTCCTTGTGAGACCTGGTTCTCTCTCCTATCAGTCCACGAATGACGCTGACTCATGGAGAGAGACTTGGATGTGGTTGTCCCCACTCAAGCAATGGCCTGCACATGGTGTTGATTTCCAGGCGGGGATCACATCTTTGTGAGTCTGGTTCTCTGAAATAATTTGTTTTTAGAGTTACAAGATTTATTCTTTTTGTACCTAAAGAAAAAGACTTATGATTTGATTTCTTTTACCTATTTAATCACATTTTAAATACCAAACTAGTTTTAAATGTTTGCTTTTTGAGTAAGTGTAGGAAATAATGAATTTATCAACTATATTCTCTATATTGACTAATATAATACCTAACAATCCAGTAAGTACTGTGTTCCTTTTCTATACATAGGCTTCATTCCAGCGCTCTAATAGTCATGATAAAGTAAGGAGAATAGTTGCAGAAGAAGGTCGGACAGCAAGAAATTTGATAGCTTGGAGTGTTCCACTGGAAAGCAAAGATGATGATGGTATGTATTAAAAATTATTGAATTTTTATTGTAAATTGGAAAGGTAGCATGGTGTGGCGGTGTGTGCAGGTAGTTCTAGGCACTCAGCAGGTGGAGGTGGGAGGCCTTTTGAACCTAGCATTTCAAGGGCAGCCTGGGCAATGTAGACTATCTCAAAAACAAAACAAAATTAGGATATATTTACTTGTAAACCACAAATAGATTGAAAATTCAGCCTTCACATTTAGAACTCTTTGGAAAATTAGTATAGTATAAATAAAATATTTTTACTGCTTTTTTATATAAATGGTTTAGTAAGTGTTACTAGTCTTGCTGTTTCAGATAATAATGAAATTGGGTTTGTTATGGCTGACAGATTAGGGATTTAAAAAAGTTACGATATCTATTTTATAAATTCTTACAATTTACAATTTATTGTGTGTTTTACAAAGAACTAAAGCAGTGATGACAAACCTTTTAGAGCTTTCAGCAGTACAAACAGCTCCCTGTGGCACATATGCTATAGGTTCACCATCACTGAATTAGATTGTTTACTGTAATTCAGTGATACAAAGCTTGCATAGCACATATAAGGCCCTGGGTTCAATCCCTACCACTGGGAGAGTATGGGGCAGGATGGGAAGAAAAAACTCCAAAAGACTGGAATAAAGGAGTTTAAAGGTTCCCAACAGAAAGAAATGATAAATGCTTGAAAAGATGGAAATGTTAATTAGTCATTTTGAAAATATATTCCATATATATATGCAGTTATTATACATCAAAAATAAAAGTATTTTTAAAAATTCATTACAATACTATGGTTAGTACAGTTTAATATGATCATTTACAAAGTAAGAGCTCTTTCTTCAGTTCTCATTCATATTTAATCTGGACTTTTTTTCTTCTCTTTAGACCCTTCCTTTTAATGGCTAGGGCCAGGATAATCCACTCTTTCTGGGGATGGAGGAAGAATATACCAAATGAGGCCTCATATTGAAATTTTCTGATGTGTATATATTTATAAATTTGTGTGAACTCATAGCTTCTTGTTGTATTTAATGTGTTAATCTATTATTCTGTTTATTTTGATGCTCAGATTGTTCTGTATTTGTCTAGTAAATGGGAGACCCTTACGGCACTTTATTCCTTTTGATACTTTTTTAAAATCATTCTTTGAGAGCATCCTTATACAACAGATGTTATAAACTAAACAAGAATTTCCCTGGGCTGGAGGTATAATTATTGACAAAATGCTTCATGCATCAGGCCCAGAAGATTCAATCCCTTCTGTCACAAAAACAAAACAAAACCAAAAAAAATCACCCATGTTTTGTTCTTTTTAAAATTTAATTTGCTTTTAACTGTCTTTTACATTTTATTTTTATTCAGAAATTTATTTTATCTATTTATATCCATGGTGTGTCTATAGTTTATTCTCACCTAGCTTAGATCTAATTCACCTATTTTCCTAATGGCTAACAGGTCACTCCAGCATCACTTACTATAAAGTCTCTCTTTTCCCCAGCTGTATGAGATTTCACCTTGTCTGTAGATTGAATTTACACATGTACTTCTATTACACTATCTGCTTATTTAATTCATGTATGATACTATCCTGTTTTAATTATGAACACATTACAGTATTTTTAAACATCTGTTTGGACCAGCTTCTCCTTTCAGATTGTCTTTGTCTTTTTTTGAACTCTTTTTTAGACAGCATTTATTTTAAATCACAAAAATTGTCAAATAGGTAATTGAATTTATCTTTTGAAATTTAGCTCTTTACTGGGTAATATTTCCATAAGGAACTTGCTGTTGCTTCTTTGATAAAACATATCAGTATTTACTTACTACAGAAGTAAAAAAATGTTGTATGCTTCCTGTGTACTATATTATATGAAGTTTACTTTTCCCATTTTTGTGGGTTAATTACAAAATAATCCAAAAGTATTTTTATTTTAAAACTTGCTTTTATTAAAATAGCATAAAAGAAAATATAATGAATCACATATCTGTGCATAATCTGGTTTTTCTTATAAATAATTGACTAATACAATTTTACAACTTTACTTGTTATTGCAAAAATTATAAAATTATGAGCACATAGAATTGTAACCTTTGAAATATCTATAATAATGATGACAAAAAATGCTAACATTCTTTTTTTAATGCAGTACTAGGGCTTGAACCACGTGCCTTCCACTGAATTACACCCCCTGCCCTCACCCTCCTGTTTTTTTTTTTTTTTTTTTTTGGTGGTACTGAAATAGAATTCAAGGTATTCCCACTGAACTACGTCCTTGGCCTGTTTTTTTTTCTTTAAATTTGAGACAAGGTCTCCATAAGTCATTAAGTTGCCCAGGCTGGACCTGAATTTGCAGTCCTCTTGCCTCAGCCTCCCAGAGTGCTGGGATTATAGGTTTGTGCAATATTCATAATTTTTGATAAGAATTTTGTATTGTTAAAACTTTACCACTTATAGGAAAATGTTTAATTTTAAATAGCAGCTTGTTTTTGTATTATAGCTACAATACATACTCAGATGTTTCTGAGGATAATTCTGTTTTAAACAAGCATTACTTGCTTCTGTGAATTATTTGTTTTTCCTCTGTTGCTTGTTCCAGGCTGTTTTTTCTGCTGGATAGTCTGTTTTTCAGCATATCTGCTAATACATTGTTTTATGTAATAAAACAATGAATGAAGGGTCTCCTTCTCTGGTAGAACAGTGAAGAGTCCCGCTTATGTCAGATGAGTTGCTAGTAGGTATCTATGTGTTATGGCTCATTTCACTTATATAGTAGCAGGTACTTGCCCAAAATTATAGTATGGAAAGGAAAATCATTCTGTTATACATTATAGAACTTTGTTTCTGTTTTGAATTGATGTAAAGAATAGTGAGTACCAAATAGTAGTTAGTGTTTCTTGTTTGAAAAAAGAAATGAGAAATATTAGTCTGACTATTGAAATACAACAAATGGAAAATCTCCCTTTTCAAAATGAAACTATTTTATAAATCAGAGAAACTGATAAAAATATTGGGTTTTATATGGTTAAAACATAGCCTTAATTTTATTGAGTAAAATTTGAATTCAAGGAAGTATTTTTTTAGAACATCATATAAATTGAAAAATAACAGTAACTTGAACTGATTTTTAAGTTAAAATAATTACTTGACCTCTTTAACAAGTCAACTTATTCCTGTTCTGAGAAAGCCATTTGATAAAAACAATTTCTGGGACTTTAGAAAATTGCTTTTTTAAAATTTTAATTGCCTTAGTAGTTCAGATGGACTTTGAGTAGATTGCACTGTGTTCTCTGGAAAAAATTATATATTTAGTATGAATTATTTGTATAGTTTAGGTGTTCTATTATCTAATTCTTATAGTTTAATTTTATATTATCTGTTCATTGATTTATCTTTTTTTGTCTTGAAGGAAAACCTAAATGTCAAACTGGTGGAAAATCTAAGAGGAAAGTTCATGGCACTCATAAAGCTGCTAAACAGGTAGAGCATATACAACTTTTGCTTGCTTACTTTTAATTGTAATTCCCAAATATATTATAAATTTGAAAAACCTAATTTTTCAGAATTTAAATGTTATATATTTTAATCTTTTATGTAAAACTTTAACATAATCTTTTTTATTTAATAAATTTGTATATATACTCACTGTTTGCCAAACACATTGCAAATATGAATTTATTTGGCTCTTACAACAACCCCTTGGAGTAGGTATTATCATCCTGACAAGATGCCATTGTGAGTTTACAGAGAAGATCTCCTTCTCACACACAGAGACATCAGTGATAACTTTTAAAAATATCTTTTATCTTTTTTTATTTAAAAAAGTTATTGTTGATGCCTCTGTTATGGGGAGTAGGGTTTGTTTGTAATGAAATCTTCATTAGAAATCCATCTTTCGGTCATTCGAAGTTTTTGTTTACATAAACGCATACTAATGTATTTCTCATCTGTGGATAATAAGGTAAACAAACATTCTGTGACAGTTAATTGGAGCTGGGGGCACAAACTAAATGGATAGAGCATTTAGAAGATTGATTCCAGTGGCATGAGGAAGTCTGAATGCTCTGTGTGGGAAATAGACTCCGGCTGATAATGTGAAGCCTTAAGCTTGTGGAAGGCTGTGTACTAGGAAAACTGGAAAAGCTAGAACCTGCCTGGACTGGTGGTCTGTGATAGCTGGTATCTGAAGACAGTGCAGACTGCATCCAGAAGTGACTCTTAACTCAGGACTGGATCAGTCATAGTCTTAAGTGTAAAGTGCTATAAGCCCCCAGTAAAAGACCAGTGCAGGTGGCAGCATAGTGGGCCAGATGATGGTAACCATAAAGGTGAAGAAGGTAGAAAAGTAAAAGTAGAAACTCAAACTCAGAATAAGTCTGCAAAAATAAAAAACAAAACAAAACAAAAAAAACCAAAAACCTGAAACACAAGAAAATGATGTCATACATGTAAACAATATATTCCACAAATAAAATTATTCCTGAGGTACTGGTGAGAAAAGGACATTTTTCTGAAAAGATTTTTTCAAATAAATGAGTTCAAAGGAATGAATGGCTATAAAGCAAAATGGAAAAATTATGAAGTAGAATGGGTGAATATTAATTTTTAACATTTAAAGATAAAACAGAAATCTTGAAAATGATAGCTTATCAGTGAAACATTGAAAACATACAATTAATGGAACAAATATTGTATTGGACAAAAAGAATACTAAAAGAATTTCTGAAGTAGAAGACACTGCTGGAGGAATATTTAGAATATAGCTTAGAGAACTAAAGAGATTGAAAATATGAAAGAAAATTTAGGATTGAGAAATTCTAATACATGTTTTCTAAGATTTTCAAATTTGAGAATGGGTATGTCAGATATTTCCCTTATTTTCTGAGTTTTCAAGAGCTGCAGAACATAAATTGTGGACCTGAAGAGGACAAATAAAAATAGATTTTACCTAGATTTATTTTAGAGAATTTTTATAAAGTCAGGATTAAGAAAAGAATCTTTAAAGTTACCTGGCATATAACCATAGAATAGTGACAGGTTAATAGCAGACTTATTACTAACAATGGAGTAGTATCTTCAAAGTTAAGAGACAAAATAATTTTTACCTCAGAATTCTATGTGTAGTCAAATGATCATTCACATGCAAGTGTGAAATAAATCCATTTTTAGAAATACAAAGACCAAGTATTTTCCATTTTCTTATTTCATTTTGTACTCTTCTGGTAGAATACAACAGACTCGGCAATTTATAAATTCTAGGGTTTATTTACTCGTGGTACTAGAGACTGCAGAGTCCAAGGCAGAGAGGCTATACCTGGTGAGAGCCTTTTTACTGAATCCTGGCATGGCAGAAGGTATCACATGGTGAGAAAGTACTGCGTGAATGCAAGAGAGGGAAAGAGCTGAGCTCATCTTTTATACACATACCATTTCCCTATAACAAACCCACTGCCATACCTGTGGCATTCATCCACTCATGAGAGATCTTAGAGGCCCCCACCTCTCCACACATTGCATGAAAGTGTCACATTTCCTGCACTTGGGCTTAGGGAGATACATTCAGACCATAGCCACCATTTACAGACCCTTAAGGAAAGAACTGTCCAAGTTGTACTTCACAAAAAGAAAAGAAAGCTCAGAAGCTTGATAAAAAGTAAAAAATGTATTAACAAATTTTATGAACTGTTGATGGATTTAAAAATAAACTCAAGTGAATTTAGGAAGGTGATACAACTGAATATAACTGTAGTAAATGCCATTTCTTAAGGAAAAGAATAAATGCAAGCAGTTAAAAATTTTGACATTGCTATTTATTATTTGAAAAGCTGTGTAAATGTGCCATATGTGAGGCCAGCAGTGACTTTGGTGCTCCTTTTTACTAATGGTCCGTTCATCATTAAAGTAACTTAGCGCTGGGGATTTAGCTCAGCAGCATAAGCATCTGCCTGGCAAGTGTGAGGTTGTGAGTTCAATACCCTGTACAAAACAAAACAAAACAAAACAAAACAAAACGACATCAGATTAACTGTACAGATTAAAGTAATTTTAATCTTCACTAAGGCTTATCTGGAATAAAGATTGACCTCACGAACCTGCCTCTTTTGTTTAAGGTGAGAAATTTGTTTTGGTGAAGTCAATTATCACATAAGCTGAAAAGTGTTTTTAAGTATTTATGTTGAAAAATGCACTTTGTACAAAAGTGCAGTCCTTGGGAATGCTTGTATTTATATATTTTCATGTTTTATTTCACCAGAATACTGTAGTAGACTGTAAAATAACATCTGTAGCTGGAGATAAAAACTTTGATAAAAGTCCCACTAAATCAAGACACCCTCGGAAAATTGATCTAAGAGCTCGATACTGGGCATTTCTTTTTGACAACCTTCGTCGGGCTGTGGATGAAATCTATGAGACTTGTGAATCAGATCAGAGCGTGGTGGAATGCAAGGTAAGGATGCCTTGGGATTTTGAATCCATTCAAGTAATATCCAACGTGATCATTTACCTCACTTCTTACTAGTTTGAATAAATTCTGTATGTTTTTAATTTCATTAATTCTTATGAGACCTTGTTCTTTGATCTTTACATTAAAATAAATATTATACTTGAGGTTTTCTTGATCATGAAGTGTGCTTTTTTGTTTTGTTCTTGGTACTTTCATGCTTTATAAAATATTTGGTAGAAAGTGGTCTTCATAAATAGTCTTGAAAGAATGAAAGGGTTCTGTACACAACACACACACACACAGTGGCAGTTATGTTTTAAAAATTTTTCTTATCTGCATTCTCCATTGTTAGTGTAGGTGGCACTAGTGAGATTTTCACATTCTTTGGTTTCATGTTTAATGTCTTCAATTGGACATTGCTTCTTTTCCGTTGAGATACTTATCATTCTCCTAATTTACCCTGGTCAAGGAAAAGTGAAATTGATGGCTAACCATAAACAACCCTGGGTGGGATTGGGATGTCATTGTAAGGTGTGTTTTCTAATTTTAGATAACCTTGCATTTGTAATAGGATATTAAACAGACATGGGATAGTCTGTCTAAAAATTCAGTAAAAAGCCTGGCTTTTCATAAATAGAAACTATATATTATATTGCTTTTTATTGAATAAAATTATTTTGAGAAAAATCAGAGTGATACACATTCATGGAATTATTAAAGAGATTACTTGTGTTTTAATTGTAAACATTGAAAACTCTGGAATTCATTATTTAGCATTTGAAATATATAAAAGGTCAAAGAACAGTTACACATTGAGACAGCAGCTGTGTTTTCTCTTAAATTGGAAACAGCTAAAATAAGACTGGTTTGAAAATATGATTCATCAAAAGCAAGTTTCAAAATGAACAGTAGTTGAAATTATCTATACATGGTATGGTGGTCACTGTTAATATTGTTACTATCAGCCTGTAAAAATTTTATGTTTTAAGAAAGATATTTTTGCTAAAGTTTTAGTTGGATGGATGAGCAAAACTGACTGCAGTCTCACTGTTTGGATGTCCATTTTGTGGACTTTACTTTTGTAACTTGAACAACTGCATCTAAGAGGAAAGTATATAATTATCAACTAGTGATTTTTTTACTGGTTACTATTTTTTTTTGTTTTTTTTTTGAGATTTTGTATTGTTTCTACCCTCTTTCTGTTTCAAAATTTTTTCTTTAAATTTAAAAAAAAAGCAAAAAAAGAGAGATATTTTTAAGTAAAATCATATTCTTGGATTATAATGTTTCTGTGTGTTGTGGTAGAAAGTATTACAGGATGAGGTCTGAATTACAGTTTTTCCAAAAAAATGAGCATGTAGTCCTAGGTAATCTCTAGGTAAACCCTAGAGATAATCACATTACCAGAGGTTTTGATTTTATAATTAAAAATAACAAGGGTGACTGAAGAAATCAAATTTGTTTGGAAAATGTTGCTCCTTGGAGAAAGGGAACAGAGTGGCAGTGTTGTCTCCTGATGAGCAGACTGTTATATCTGCTTTGAGAGGGGAAGCTGGACATGGTCATGAGAAAGGGGTTTACTTCTGGCTTCAACATTACTTGTTACCCAAAGCCCTGTGAAAGTTTAACAGTTATAGAAATGTTCTATGTAAGTTGTTTGCCAAGATGCTCAAAGACTTATGCTGAGAAATCAAATACGGGAGTGTAAAAGTTATTTTTGTTCTCTGCTCTACTCTTCTGTCCCTCTGGAATTTACAGGTGGTGATGTGAAAGAGCTTAACATATGGACCAAGTAGGTGCTGGGAAGATAATAACTAGTGCTCCTTTTTTGTTTTTGTTTCACTCTGTGCTTGTTATCTGTTGTCTCTCTTGGTTAGAACCTTCACAAGATACATAACTCAGGAATTTTTCCTCATTTTTCAGGTGATTTCAACTGTGATTTTGGTGATGCATTGAAAGATTTATTTTCATTTACGACTTTTGGATTGTAGCCTTAGTTAATCACAGTTCAACTTTGTGCCTCATATGTAAATGCAGTTAATAGCATCTATTGTATGTGGTTCATATAATGTAGCATGATAGTGCAGAGTATCTTGTTGTGCAGCATTACTGATCAGAGCTACCTCTGTAGTTAAAAGAAAAACTTTCTTAGTTTTTGCTGATTATGACATCAGCCACTTCACTGCATGACTTGCTAAGAATTGACCTTCCAGCAAAACCATACCCTGACCATCACCCCTGTGTTTCCTTTTCTGTCTTCAAAGTGAGCTTAAAGGTAGATGGGGGAAGACTGCGACTTGGGGTCTGAGCAAGTAATGAAGGGGGTTGACTACCTTTCTTATGGAAGTTTGAAGTGAAGCTTGAAAGAACTGGTTTGTGAAGTTCAGGGGTATGGCTGGAGGAAGGGGAGACCTGTGCTTTCTCTGGCTGGATGTTGGCTGTGCCTATTGATTTGCTATGTCTGCAACAGTTAAGAGACTTGAGGGGAAAGAATGCTGGGAACACATTTTACTTTTCCTTCTATTTCCCATTTTAGCCTATGGGGAACTAGACATGTGTTTTTGGAAGTGTGGTGATATCCTTGGATACACATTGTGTGTATCCTGTGTGTCTTAGAGATTTTATAGTGCACTAAGCTCACTGAAGTAGAGGCCATGCCAGTGAGGCCAGTGGGCAAGCTAGAGTAATAAGCCTTTGAAAGGGTTCTTGGTGATTGAGTAAAGAGGAAACTGGAGAGTCTTATGGGAAGGACCAGAGGCATAAATGCAGATATTGTAGTCATTGAGCTTCTTGCGGTAATACTTGATGAGGTGAATGTATGCAAAATGCTGACACAGTTGAGCAGACAGAGCCAGAGTGAGCTTGCATACTGCTAAGTGATCACTGGTGTCATCCACACACAAGTCACCATTAGCATAGAGATGAATTAGAGCCACCAATTTCAGATGGGATTAGGGAAAGATCACAGATGACCCTGTCTCTTGATAACACTCAACTCTAGTGGCAGTTGGTGCCACTGAGCTCTCTAGAAAAGACCCAACTGATTACTGGGAGAGACCCATCACCAGTCTGGCAAGCTTTGTGAGTAGAATATTGCTCTGGTCCTACAGCTGCATTTATAACAGAGGACATAAGCAGAGCAGAGTTGGATAAGAGGCTTGGGGAAGGAAGGGAGGAGCTTATAAAAACAAGCCATGTCTCCCCCCACACCCCCAGCATCCAGGAGAGTCTGTACAGCTTACATGGTATTAGGCAGGTTATCCACAGATAGTGTTGAAAACTATGTTTTGATAATTGAACGTGATACTTAATAGGTTTAGGGTTCAACTGAGTATTTATGGAGAAAAACAAAATTATGTTTATTTCAATGATTTGAGACTTCTCAATTCAGCACATAAGTGAAGATTAATGTGACATGTGAGAAAATGAAAAGCATGATATGCTATTTTTAAGAAAAGAAAGCATTATAGTTGGAAAATAGCAGTCTCATAGATGGACAAAGAGGAATATGGTTCTAGGAGTATAAAAGGAATAATCCACAGAGGTAGGAGACCAGGAAAATAGTGATGTTCTTTGCTGAGGGCAAGGTTGACCAAAGTGGAGAGAAAATCATTCCTATTTGATATTCCTGGGAACAAGATCAAAGGGGATCAAGGTAATAAATTGTGGTAAGAATCTTTTTTTAAGACTAAGAAAATTTACTGAGAGAGAGAGAGACAGCTCCTGAGAGGCAGGAGGGATCCCAAAAGGGTTACCCTCTGGTAAGAATTTGAAAATCCATCTGAGTGCTTTGCCCTTTTATTTTTGAGCAGTAGGAAATGTTGAGTTGGAAGTTTGAAGACAGTGGGAAGGTCCAAGGTACCTGATAGAAAATGGAAAGGCTGCCAGGTAGAGGTCCCTGGGTTGCTGACAACCTTCAAGGGGACGGTATAGAAATTCTCTTTCCTGTCCACTGTTATTTAGCTCTTCTCTTATTTAGCTCTTCTCTCATCAGTGCTTAACTTACTTATTTCCCTTATATTCTAAGAATGAAAGTAAAACTAACCACAAACTATTTCTCTACTTTTCCTTTCATCTCCTTCATTTTTTCTTTCTTTGTTAGTCAAATTTCTTGGAAGAATTTCCTATATTTTTCACCTCTGTTTTCTTCCTTCCCTTTTACTCATTAATCTACTCCTTGCTGGCTTTGTGTCATGTTGGAGCTTCTGTAGGTACTCCAGAGGTCATTGCTCATGTCTGTAGTGCTGAGTCCAGTGGGTGTTTTTCAGTTCTTCCAACCATCCCTGAGCATCATGTATATTGCTGACCACTCCCCTCTTTTTACAGCACTCTCTCCTTTGACTTTTCCATATCACCCTCTGCTAGTTTTCTTTTTTCCTTTTTGGCTGCTACTTCTGCTATCCCATAGCCTTTCCTTTTTTTGCCTGACTTAATTTTTGGGAGGTCATTATGCCTCATATTAGAGCACATTCTTGATTCACTAATTTAAACTTTCTTTCTCTGTGCTCACTAGACCATGGGTTAATTTATCATTTGCTTGCTGGTGATTCTTAAATTTATAACTAATTTCTGATTTTTAGAGCTGTATATTCACCTTACCTAGCTGGCAACTCTACTGGGATATCTAACAATGGTTTTAGTTGACATATCAGGTGTGATCAAACAGTATGGAATAACTGGGTGTGGTAGCATATGCCTATAATCCCAGCACTTGAGAGGCTGAGGCAGGGGGATCACTATAAGTTTAAGGCCAGCCTAGGCTACATGGTGAGTTTAAGGCCAGTCTGAACTATATAGCAAGACCCTATCTCAAACAAACAAACAAACAAACAAACAAACAAACAAACAGTATAGAGAATGTTTAAATTTAAATTATGACAATAAAGGACACATTGCCATTAGTCCCCCTCAGAATACTCCTTGTCACTTTGGACTCACTTATCCCATTGTTCTTGCCACTTTATTAAACAGTTCTGGAAGTGATTTTTTATGAGTGTCATTAGTTGCATTGTTAGGCTACCATGATGTCCTGAACCAGTTCAACACATTTACCCTTTATGGTCATTTTGACTTCAGCAAAGAGCCAGAGGTAGCACTGTGGTGAATAAGGTGGATGAGGACATACTGTAATGTTTTTATTTGACAAAAATTGCTATAAATATTTGATAACTAGGTATGATCAAAACATGCTGTGAATGTTTAAATTAAAAATTTATTACCATAGAAGACATTTTGCCATTCGTCTCTTTAAGATATTCAAAATACTGTCATTACCTCATACACACTTATCCCATCTTTAAAATTGGGAGACATATCTTGTCTCATGCTTCATGTCATGAAACCATTGTCCAGTAAATTTACTTCTTTCATCATTTTTTCCTAAATCTTCACAATCCTTCCAATTATCTTATTTTCTGATGATACCATCCCAGTTCAAGCTGCCATAATAGAATGCTTGGATTATCACTGAATTGGATTCCCTGCATTCTTCCCACTCATTCTTATGAATGGATATAAGCAGAATGATACCTAAGTAAACAAAAATGTGACTCTGTTATTTCTTTAATTATAGACCTTCAAAGGTCTCCTTTTGCTGAATGTGCTGACACATACTTGTAATCCCAGAATTCTAGAAGGCTGAGGCAGAATTCTAACTCTGAGCCTACCTTTCAGTAACTTAGTGAAACTCAGTCACTGTCTTAACATTAATAGGTATATTTTCTTCTATCTGTATCTATAGCTGCTCTTCTTAGTCTTATTCCAGCTATTTACTCTCTGTTGACTTTAAAGGTTTAAAATAAGTTTTGTAGGCTTAAAATAAAGTTTTGCTGTTTGATTAGTTAAAAAATCAATTTATTCTAGGCATACAATTTTCCAAAACATTGTTCTGAGTTCTTAGGTTGTAGATATAACTGAACTGCCATTTTTTAGTCTTTTTAACATAACATTTAATTGATGATCTTCTGGTTGACAATTTTTTGTTTCTTAAATCTGATCCTCATATAATTATCATTACTAGAGCATATATTTTTTTCTTTTGGATACTACTTGTGACTACAATTGCCATGTCACAACTATGATGGAGGTTAACCCAGCTTAATTTGTCTGGGCTAACTTCCTAATTATGGTAACTTAATTTTAGGATTTTGTTATGGTTTGAATCTGGATGTCCCCGCAAACACTCATGTAGTCATGAGGTCAGACTTCTGGAATTTGTGACTAATTCATGGTCCAATGTGAGTGCTATACCCACCCTAGAGTGAGTGTGGCCACATACAATATAAGGGACAGAGAGAGTCTTCTCTACATGCTTCTCCTTTTTTGGTCTTGTTGTTTTTGCTGTCTTCCACTGTGATGAACTGTTGCCCTCTGCATGTGTCACTCTGTCTTGGAGCCAGCCGAGTATGGACTGAAACCTCCACAAACTGTGATAAACCTTTCCTTCTTTAATTTTGGGTATCAGGTATTTTGTCTCATCAATGAGAGAAAAGTAGCCAACACAGAATTTTACCTTTAAACTATTTCTTCCCAGTTTCTTTATTTCTCTAGAAGAAACATGTTCTCTTTTTTGTCAAATGCAAAGTTTCTATGCATTCATTGTGTGTGTATATGTATGTATGTGTTCACATTCACAAACCCTTTTTTCTAGTGTCTACACATTGCTTTTTGAAGACCCTTATTACTCTGCTAAACTGTTGTCCTTTTATGTCTCCTCTAGTTTTCTTTTTTATGGTCCTTCTTACTGATGACATTAATCTTTTGAAGCACAGTTCTAATCATGTTACCCTCCTGCTGCAAAACTTCTATGTTATCTCTATGGTCTTCTGAATTCAGAATAGATTTTCATCATTTTGGATTTTAAAGCCTTCTACTGGGCCTGGGATTTAGCTCAGTGGCATAAGCGCCTGCCTGGCGAGTGCGAGGTCATGAGTTCGATCTCTGGTACCTCAAAAAAAAAAAAAAAAAAAAGCCTCCTACTACATGATCTTAGATGACTTTTCTAGGCTTGTAAGAATCAGTGCTAATCTGCCTGGGTGTTCATTTCAGAAGAATTTAGGAAAACAAAATCCTCAGGATCCAGAACTAAATTCTAGTACTTCTATAATATAGGAGGCTTTGGTATCCTACTAGTAACTGTTTATTAAAAAAGTATTTATATTTTGTTAGAGAACTGAGATACTGCAACAGAGTTAAATGAACTCATCCCCATTGAATATAATCTCAGTACCCGGCACCTGTTCCTTTTAGAGGAAGAAGGGAAGTGGGAAGAGAGAGAATGGAGTATTGGGAAGTGATGTTTATTCACATCAATTTGGTGCAAAAAAAATTAACTGGAACTGGAACCCAAAGTCCTGTTTCTTTCTGTTGAATTCATTTGGTGCTTAATTATATTTTGAGGACCTCCTGAGATGCCTTTTTACCCTTTTCATTTTTAGGTATGAAGTCTAGAGAGAGATGAGTAGTTTGAACATTATTGTCTTAAACACTGAGATGCCTTCATACTGGCATTAATTAGGTAACTGTGTCTTGAGTTAGCTGTTATTTCAGTTTTCTGAAAATTCTTTTGATCTGAATTTCCTGCTATTGTGGGTACAGTTATTGTTTGGGATTTCTAAGAGATGTGGTTTTTAGGTATATAATGTCAACTGTTTCTAGAATTTATGTATTTTGTTCCATTGATGGGATATGAATTTGAGGACTAAAAAGTTTCTGAAAAGCAAAAATGAGGAAAAGTAGGTAGTAGAATTTAAGGAAAAACTCTAAATAGGGTCTTTTTTACTCAGCCACACTTGGGGTTCCTAGATCTATGTATATAAGTAATCTGAAGATACTGAAAAATTATTTTGTTCATGTATATTATTTTGAGTAGGTAACTTTCCTCTCATTTACTTCAAGATGGTTGTGACATGAAAAAGATAAATTGCAGACACTGGTTCAGTGTCTATCCCACTTACACCTTACTGTCTAAATATAGATAAGTCAGGGTATCCTCCATGATTATCATACAGAATTGGAAGTGTACCTTCTCCGAAGTTAGATAGGGCTGCCCTACACAGCTGTCCTGGGAAGGCACTAGTGCACTGGTGGTGAACCTATGGCATATGTGTTATTTGTTTTTCTTTTATGACATAAGATGTTAATGTATGTGTTATTTTTCTAAACTAAAACCTCAGTGTTCAGGTTTAATTGCAGTATTGGCACTTTCCAATAAATAAGTGAGTTTTAGATTGCAGTTGGGTACTTCTTTCTAAAGTGTTCACTATCGCTAGACTAGTCAGTCTTGTCAAGGTGATGAGGGCCATCAGAAATCTCTGTGCTTTTGTCTTTGCTGTTGTTTTTAACCAGGCTTTCTTTAGTGGTGCTGGTAAGCAGATCACAATTCTTAACTGTACCAACAGAATTAGGCTTTTAGATCCTCAGTTTTTAATATAATTGTGCCCTGGCTTCCGCCTGTCTGGAGACAGCCTTTTCTGAATCTTGCGCTCCTGATACAGTTCTCTATGTGGGCACTGTCAAGGTTTGGTTAGTCCCTGCTGCTTTACATTCTATGTCTTCTAATAGTCTTTCACAGGTTCTCCTAAGTCTGCTCAGATGTAGCTCAGACTCGAGCCCCTTACTAACATGACTTCTGCTGCAATTGAAGTTGCAATTTTTATCTTTCTGTGATTCTTAAAAGAAATTAAATAAAGGTAGTCGAGTAAAGCAAGAGGGAAGAAAGAGAAGAGAAATACTGAATTTATAAAGTTTATTGAGTAACAATCAAGTTCTGATGTTTGGGTGAAGACCATTTAGTAGGAAATGACTGATGACCTGGGAGCAAGTCAGGAAGTTTGAGCTGATATCGTTGGAGGATACATCCTTCTTAGGGTTCTTAGGCAAGAGACTTCTTAGTTTCTGCTTTGGAAGAGGATAATGTGAAGTCTAGATGGTATTCTGCATATGTTCCACATGTCTTCCTCTTTTGCTGTTTTCTTTAGTATTTAATAGAGTCCTGAGCTGCGTGTGATGGCACATGGCTGTAATCCCAGCACTCTGGGAGACTGAAACAGGAGGACCATATAGTTGAGCTGAGTTTTGGGTTACTCTGCTATGGATATTCATTGCTGTGTTTTACCAGTGACAGTAGCACAGGTGTGAGAAAGGAGTCACATTTCAACACAGGAAGCTGGAGAACCTGGGAGCCCAAGGAACATTCTGACTGGTCTTTTTAATTGACCTAAAGACTCCCTGCTAGGTCTTACCTCTTAAATTTCTGCCTGGGACCAAGTCTTCACAACATGAATTTTGAAAGAATACACTTAAGTCATCAGTATATCATGGCAGTGGGACATTCCATAAGAGAAAAACATCTAGGGAAGACACCTTACAAATGAGTTAAAATTAAAATTGGAACCCATGTTGGTGAATGCTTGTGATCCCAGCACCTTGGGCTGAGTAACAAAGATAGGAGGATTACCGGGTTAAGCCCAGTCTGGGCAATTTAGCAGTTTAGTGAAACCTTGCCTCAAAAATTTTTTGAAAAAATATTTAAAAAGAGCAAGTGGTGTAACTCAGTGTGAAGGCCCTGAGCTCAATCTCCAGTACCATTAAAAAAATTAGTTTGGCAATTGCAATAGAATATGTGTATCACTCCTAGGCAGTTGCACACTTTGAGTGCTCTGAAAGGATTAAGTTGTGGGAGAATACTGTAGTTTCTTTTAGCAGATTTTAATTTACAGGTTTTTAGTTGACTGTATTATGTATCCTTTCCCTGAGTTGCTTAGATTGAAAATTAAGGAGAGCTATTTGAAAGAAATGAGTGATTGAGGATTGAAGATGAGATACAGCATTATTACTTGGGAGGTTTTGAAAATGGTGCACTTTTCATTTTTGCTTTCAGATGATTTCCCTTTTGAACTATTTATTTCAGTATTTATTTAAGACAGATAAGGGTTCTTAAAAATAGTAGCTTTACAAACCTGTGTCCATTTTGATAATGTGCTTTGTTTTCAATGAGTGTTCCCTTTTGTCACTAACTTCTCATGCAGTGCATGTCCCCTCTTTGTCATCCAGAGGTCTGCTACTGTGTGGTTCCTGTTGCTGAACTGGAGGCTGTATTGATATCCTGAGCCCAAGGGGCTGTGTGTTCGTATTGTGTGTCCGGAGGACAAAGGGATGGCGCCAACCATCCTGCTCTGTGCGCCAGTAACTAGAATTAATTACCAACCAATCGAATCCGTTGCAGCCAATTGGTAAACTAATTGGTAATTTTAGCTGTACATCTATATGTAGTTATCTGAATACCTATAACTTTACTTTCAGAGCTACTTTTGTTCTGTTTCATCCTGCTTGACAAAATGGCCTTCATAGCTTTAGGGAGAAAGATGTGCATCAGTGACTGTGAGGCTGCTCCAGCTGCTTGTCTTGTTTGTATTCCCTTGTTCGTAAAACATGACTCATGTTACCACTCAGATCATTTTTGATGATGTCAAACTAAACATTCCTTAAAGTAGACTGTTTATGCTCCCAAATGTACTTTTTCTCTGCCAACTAGTATCAGAAATATGGCAGCTTGTATTCTTGCTCTGTAGGTTTTGGGTTTTTTTTTTTTTTTTTTAGCATAAAAGGGAAATCAGTATGAAACCTCCAAAATAAGTTTTTCTGAATTAAATCTTTCTATCTGAATCCTAATATAGGTGGTTTAAGTCAAATAAATTTAATCAAACAATTTGAATTATATTAGAATTGAGAGAAGGAAGCCAACTAAATTTTTTAATTTGCCCTTTTCCTGATTGTAGAAGATTTTATTACTAGTGATTTGGCACTGAGGATTACCTTTGAAAGAAAATAAACAATGCTTCTTTGTTCAGAAGTCTTTAAAAGTGGACTATAACTTATGACTATGAGAGGTGGTACAATATTTCATTAGTGAATAATCTGGCAAGCATTTATTGATAGTTTGGGTTTGATTTCTCAAATATCTATATACTATTAAGGTCTTTGTCATTGATTCTATAAAGTTAAGACTTAGCTGTGGTAGAATAATTATTTATTTTAGAGATTATCATATTTACAGCTGATTGGCATTTTATGATGGTTATTTTCAGAGACTACTGGAAAGCTGTCTTTTTGGTAACATGTAATCTGTAATCTGCTATGATGAAAATGAGGTGGTGAAGTGAATAGGTGTAAATTTCTTTGTCTTATGCATTTAAATGACAGTGTTGGCTAATGTGCCAATACTTACACACATGATTACTTGATAGCAGTTTCTCCTTCCTAAGCAAATGGGCAGATCTCAATGACCTGTGCTTTTATG
This sequence comes from Hydrochoerus hydrochaeris, assembly GCA_004027455.1. Classification (NCBI taxonomy): domain Eukaryota; kingdom Metazoa; phylum Chordata; class Mammalia; order Rodentia; family Hydrochaeridae; genus Hydrochoerus; species Hydrochoerus hydrochaeris. The sequence continues at coordinate 1,461 of PVLA01015225.1, read as the reverse complement.
CTTTTCTTACATAAAATTTAAATTGCTGTTTAGATGTTTAACTATTCATTACCCAATTATTATTTTAAAACTTACCATTTTAATCACTTTTGATTAATTTAATTTTTAGAGAATTATGAGATCCAAAGAAAACACACCTGGAGAATATATGCAGCTCATAAACAGCTAGTCAGTAGACTCTGATTTAGAATATATCAGTGAGCATTTAGTCTGTCCCAGTATTTCTTTTTTTTTTTTTAATTTATTTAAAGAGAAAAAAGCATGTAAAGGGTAGAGGTAATACAGAATTCCAAAAAAAAAAAAAAAAAAAAAAAAAAAAAAAAAAAAAAAAAAAAAAAAAAAAAAAAAAAAAGAAACCACTAGTTAATAAATTACATATTGTCCTCTTAGAAATAGTTGTTCAAGTTACAAAATTAAAGCATACAAAGTAGATAGTCAAACAGTGAGAGTGTAAACAGCTACGCATGCATGAATCTCTGCATGCATTTCTATACTTTCTGTATTAGAGGGAAAAACAAAACTTAGCAAGACAAAATAAATTCCTATAAAAACATGAAACCAAAAAGTCATATAAAACCATAGTACAAGGTGATCTACAATGATTACTGTGTTGTTTCTTATTTATCTTCAATAGAATGTCTATATCATCAGGCATAATTGAATATAGCAGTATAATTGAGTATAGCAGTAAATAACAATATTAGTAACAATAAAACATTGTAGGCAGTATAAAACTTCAAAGGCAGGTAATAATCAAACCATAGTGGATATTCTAGTGGATCTTGTCATCTTCAGTGCAGTTGCCTATACACTCAGACTTGATGCTATCAATCATAACAGCTTTGAATAAAATCTATCGATACAAAACAGCGATCTAACAAACCAGATTCAACTACGATCAGTCATAGTAAAACAGTGTAGGTTTTACAGAGCTTTAGATTAAGTTAATAGAAAATTAAGGATGATTACTATATTCTGTTATTTTCGGGATTGCTGTCTGGGCCCTCAAATCCAGCACAGGTAGAATGACTGGAACAGAATATAATACATCAAAGCAGAGTAGTATGAGTAATGTGGGTTTTAAATCCTGGTGCACTATTAACAATATAGTGTATCAGGGCCATCTATGTTAGAGATTCTAGCCATCCTTCTCTGCCTCATTTCTGCTATGCTATTTTCCTGCCTTTGTTTGTCTAGTTTTATCCTTCATTCTACTGCCTGCCCCACTCATTGAGGCCTTTCTGCCACTGTTCCTAAAATCCTGGTATTTTTTTTCTCTCTCTCTAGAATGTCCTTCAGTATTCTCTGTAGGGTTGGATTGGTCATAGACTCGCCCAGTTCCTCTTTGTCATGGAAGCATCTTGTTTCTCCATCAACTTCTAGTGACAGTTTTGCAGGGTACATCAATCTGGGCTGGAGGTTATTCTCTTTCAGGGCTTTGAATACTTCACTCCAAGCTCC
>PVLA01015224.1:0-26384 GCA_004027455.1 Hydrochoerus hydrochaeris | reverse complement strand
ATTATGGAAATCCATATGGAGAATTCTCAGAAGACTGGGATTGGAATCTGCATTCAATCCAGCTATTCCCCTCCTGGGTATTTTCCAAGAAGAACTGAAAAGTTCATATCACAGTGATATATGTGCACCCATGTTCATAGCTGCACAATTTGTGATAGCTAAATCCTGGAAACAACCAAGATGCCCATCAACTGCAGAGAGGATGAAAAAGATGTGGCATTTTTATACAATGGAATATTACTCAGCTATAAAAAAGGATGATCTTGAGGCCTTCATAGGCAAATGGAGACAACTCGAGAGTATCCTCTTTAGTGAAATAAATAAGAATCATATTTATAAATATCATATTGTGTCTCTAGTGTAAAAAGTAAATAAGAATTACAAGTGAAATAAAACCAAAATGTGTAATTGCTACTGTAAAAAAGAGAGGAAAAGAAAGTGGTCTAAGGGATATAACTGCATGTATGTTTGAGTGTATAAAATAGATGAACATATTGATGAATCTTTGTTGGATCTTTGAGCAGAACTGTTTGTAGTCTGACTGTTTGAATATTTACTATGTCCCCTTTAACTTTGTAACTTGAACAACTACATTCAGGATGACAGTATGTAATTTATAAATTACTGATTTCTTAGTGGGACTTTTTCTCATTTACTTTTTTTTCTTTCTTTTAGAATTCTGTATTGTTGCTACCCTTTTTTCTGTTTTGCTGTTTTTCTTCTCTTTAAATAAAATTTTTAAAATGTAAAAAAGTGAGAACTCACAAGGCAGGCAGGCATAATGTGGGAAAGATCTACGGTCAACCAGTAAGTTTAATTGTTCAGGTAAAATTGACTTAATCAGGGACAAATAGAGAAGCCAGTCAAGTGAACAAGCAAACATTCTTTAGGGATCAGTGACTCTTCCTGTAGAGGGTTGGAATGGTGAATCCTGTGTTCTAAATGTGATCCATACATAATCCCTGAGGATAATACTTAAGGCTGTGGTTGAACTTATTTTGCCTTCTATCTTAAGGTATGGCCCACAGAGAGTGGTGTGTATTTCCTCCAGTGTCACCAGACATTTTGTCCTCTGTGCCAACTCTGAGGGTCTAGCTCTGTCTGACTCCCTGTAATATTTCTAACTAGCTCAGTTGCTTGTAGCAAGTTGAGAGACACATGCTACTTTGTTAGTTACAGTGTTGTGCCTCTGTTTTGGTGGAGAGCACTGGGTATCCTTCTGTAGTTCACACTGTCCTAAACTCTCAGTCTCATGCATCATCTGGTTTAGTGCTAGTGTTTCAGGTATGCACTACCATGCCTGGGTCAGTGTTTTCATTTTTATGACACAAAATTTCACCAATATTTCTTTGTTGGGGTAAAGTAAACAGCATTGAGTCATGGTGGTGCACAAATTTTACACCAGCCTCTGTGGAGAGTTAGGAATGTTTAAAAATCAAGGCCATCCTGGATAACTGAGCAAGAGCTTCTTAAATATGAGATGCACATTGAGGGTTTATTTCCATCTCAAATTATTTTTTCTAAAATCCATGGGACCCTTAGATATGGAGAGAAAATTTTTGCAGTTTAAAATTATATTGAATTATTAAGTTGATACATAGTTTCTACTACAGATACATGGCACAATGTAAAGTTTATATGCTCATGTTGTGGGATACAGAGATGAATCTCTGGTCTCAGAAAAAGGACAACATGGGTGAAGAACCTGTGATTCACAGTGTCCTGCATTCAGTAAGGTACATGTGATATTTAGTATTGTATAATAAATTTGACTTTCTGTTATAACTGAAACACAGATGAAGGCATTTGTATTCAGTATGTTGAAAAAAACTAATGCTTATTGATGATGTTTGCAATATCTGGTTTGTTTTTGTGCATATTCAATGCATTTTATTGTGAGTAACTTTTAGGTTGATCAAATTATTTTCCTTTTGAAAATCAAATATGACTTTTCTGTCATTCCTTCCCATCTTGATATTTTTCCCTGTATAACATGAGCCTTACTTGCCCAGTTGTTTCCAGTTTGGAGAGCTGTATTCATGTGTTTCTACTGAGCAGCTCTATCAGGAGAGCAGTGCAATCCTGTTTGAAATGTGACAACTACCTTGGGTATTTGTGTCTTTGTATCTCTTTTAATTATCTTTTAATTATTATTGTACTGATGTGGTCCAGTCTGGTCACACTGTATCCCCCAGACAAGAGGATAAAATGGAAATTTTAAATTGCCAGAAACTGAGCTGAGTGGGTAGACATTAGGGTTAGGGCCAGACATAACAAGTACTTCTGTAATATATCCTTTAATGTCATGTCTGTGACACAGCTTCAGGTCCATAATTTCAATTGAGTGGTTTGATTCAGCCTTAGAAGGACTGAAACTTTTTACAGTTTCACCTTTTTAAAGGGAAAGGGGTTTCTAAGTTACCTAAGACTTATTAGATTACTGACTACATGCATAGTTGTGTGAGCATACAGCAAGATTTCAAAAAAGAGAGTAGAGTATGAAATCACTTGAGATATAACACCTGGGGCCTACAATCAAGTAAAATAGATAAGGAGACAGTGGAAGAAAGGAACACAAGAAAAATGGAGATTTCACATTGGATGTTTTGTGATAAATTTTCTTATTTAAAATTAAATTTTGGGCATATTTCATTTTCATGATATAAATTATTGCTTTAAATTCATGAGGATGATGTAGTACTCTTGAATATGACAAGCTGCAGAATATTGGAAAGACTGTGCCTCATGTACAGATAATTTTGTGAATCTTTTCTTTCTGAGGAAGTGATTCTGATTGCTATGGGGCATATTTGGTAAAATGTTTCCTTTTTCTCCTGCAAAGATTTAAGAGAATCAGAAAATAATTACTACATATGAAGTGTATATGTGATGGGAATTCCTAGCTAATAAAGATTAGTGTTTTTGATGATTGGTTATGGTAAGTTTCATGATGAGCATGAATCTCCCAGCCCAATTTTAAACTCTGTACTTCTTTGTGGATAAATGGTTTATAGCACATGGAAAATAACTTACTTTGTATTTGCATAACAACAAGTAATGTGATCTGGGTAGGATAATAAGAGGAAAACAAGTCTTTAATTTTCTGTGCATGAGCACAGATGTTTGCCATTACCTTAAGATATTGGATTTGGGTTTGTGCATGCTCTCAAAATCAAATCTTAACCTTCCAGTGGAGATTCTTCAGCAGAGATAGAGCTTGAGAGGTGGGACCATGTACCACATGTAATCCCATAGGTCATGCTTCCTTACCACATGAAGCCACATCCAGATGTGTTTTTCCTAATAACCTAGGTGTCTTCAAACTCACAAAATGTGATGATAGAAGTCTCAGCATCAGTAGTGCTATGTTGAGTATATGACTTTGGAAAAATTAGTAAACCACAAGGGACTAACTTTCACCCCTTAAGAAGGCAAAGGCTATTATGGAAAGTTTAGCATGTTGAGTCCTTGCTGCTCACAGGCAAGAGATTGAGGGTGGACTGCATGCAGGTCTCATTCTGCCCTCATGATTGAATTTGTTTTCATAAGTCTGGCTTCCCTTGTGATGTAGGGTAAAGTCAGGTGACATTGTTGGATATTTTAGCCCAGATTGGAAGTGCCAGGGATAAAGACCTATGCTACATTAAAAAAGAGTTTAAATATGAGGTCTCTAGGAGACAAATTTTATTCTCCACATTGAGCTTCATTGTCATCATGGTGAATTCCACAATGAAGGAGCACACTCTAACAATTCCAAAGTCTTTTTAAGATGTTTAAAAATCTCATAAGAATTTTTTAAAATGTTTAACATAAATAACTTTTCACACACATTTTTATCATTGGCTATGATAAAAATAATTGATAGGACTGTTGCCAGGCATGTGTAAACTACTGTCTTATATCTAGAGTCATGTGATAAATGAATATACTGTTTAATTCATTAGTTTCTATACCTTAAAGTGATAAAACTTGGATGTTATGATAGGAATTTAAATAACAGAAGATGACATAATACTGTAAAGGACAACTTGCAAATGGGTTGCCTGTTAAATCCAAAATTGATCTGTTTGAAGTAGAAAATTCACATGAACATGCAAATTTTTTAAAATCTGGGAATGAAACTCACAATCCCACATTGCCAGGCAGGCACTGTGCTGCTGAGCTATATCCCTGGCCTTGTAAAAGAATTTTTTTCTCTGAGTGAAGCGAGAGAAGCACCATTGGTCTTGTAATTATTATAATTCATTGATAGTTACTGGATATTGCAGAAAAGGGAATGTTAAAGATGCACTTTATGCTTTTTATAGCTGTTTCAAATGTGGTTTTCATATTTTGAAATTATGTCAATGTGAATTACATGTGGTATATTACTCATAATTTGTGATCCACTTGATTATACCTGATACATATTTATGTTGGCACATATCTGTATTATAATCCAGAGGTATTGTCTGTGGTACATTACCTTATAAATTCTATTATATATTTGGAACTTTAATTTATTCACAATATACACTATTATTTTAAAGTGAATACATTTGTATGCATTCCTACTTATTCTGTGCTAATTTTTTTTTTGTTTGCTGTGTCTTGTCTGTGCAATGACATCATTGTAGGATGTTTTTCCTCTAGATTTTAATGTATTAATTACAATAATTACTCAATAATGCCTTTAATAATTTTACAAGATTCTTCTCCATTTTTGTTTAGAATTTGCACAAATATAGAGAAATGAAATATCCTATTTTCTGTGGGGTGATTAGCACTTTTATATTGCAGCAGTTTTCTCTAATTCCCTCTGGGAACTCAGCTCCCAGAGGATCAGGAATGGGCCTCTTATGGACACTGCTGGCCCTAGTCTCAGACTTCCTATAGACAGTGATGCAGAATGATTTCATGCACTCAGCTCACAACTGTGCTATGAGCTTCCCTCTGCCCTGTGTTCTCTAATGTTCTGAATTTGAAGTCTTTGTTCTTTTCCAGAACCTTTATTCACTGATTTTAGTATGTTTTAAGGCATCAATTTTGAGTAACTGAAGTAATTAAAAATATACATTCACTATAATGGATTGTGAAATCTTTATTTAAGCTGTTTTTTGAAACATGTCATTTAAAATTTGTGATCTCTTTTAAAGTATTCTTAATTTATTTCTGCTGCTCATTTCTAATTTAATTCCATTATTGTGTAAGAGCCTGCCTTGCATGACTTCCACTCTGCTGAATATGTTACATTCTGCACTGTTGCTCTGAACCTGGGCCATGTCTGTGAATTTTTCTTGACTTTCTATGAGGAGAGTGTGCTATGTATTTCTATGATAAAAATTAGATAGAAACCATCAAATATATTGCTTTGAATTGTTATCTTGTTGATTTGATGTATGACTTTAAAGATTGCTTTGCCTTTTTGAGGTGTGAGTCACTGATGGAGTTGTTATGTATTCATACATATGTACTTGTAAATGACTGAGTTTTCTCTTCCAATCTTGTTTCTGTTTATGTAGTTGGTTGGTCTTTGTAATGGGATATGTATTAAGGAATGATATTTGTTTTTAAAGAACTGCTGATTGTACATGTGAAATATGCTCAAGCTAAAGTAGCTTCAGTAGATTTTGCTGAATCAATGCCACCCAGGCATGTCCTTTTGCCTAGCTTTCTATTTAATCTATCCTCATCAGTGTCTACATAATAACTACTGCTCTCTTGGTTGTGAGCTATTACCATTACCTAGATGTCAAGCTATTAATCAGCTGTGACCCCTGTTCAGTCAGTCTCTTTTAATGTGACCTGTTCTCCTGATAATGTCACTTGCTCTCCTATTAGGCTTTTGACCTGTTATCCTTTTGGTGAACTCAGCATTCCATGACTGTTAGCTGTGGATATGTGGCACTAATATATGCAGCTCTAGTTTGCTTATCACTACCTAATATGTCTACTGTCTCATCATTTCATGTCTGAAGACAGATAAATAGATCTAAATCAATAATAATTATCTGTACTGCAATTTGTTCTTTTGAGTATTTAAAGAAAATTTTATTCTCCAAAGTTTTTTGTTTAGATTCAATGACAAGAATGAACTTGTTCCACATGTATTCAGAAAGGTTCACTGTTAGGTCTTAGGCAAGGAATAAAAGTAACCAGGTGATAAAGTCCTTTCAGGTCAGAAGGTGTTATTGCATGATTGATGACAACTCTCCTTTGGAAATATTCCAGATTTTACAAAGTGTGCTTTTTCATGGAGACTGTTTTTTTAGCTTCTTCCCTTTGAATTTTCAGGAACTATATTAGAAATTTCCCAGAGAAATATTCTGTGAGTTTTTGTGGTATTTCTCAATTTAGTCATTTCTTATTGTTTGGTCAAACAGGCTGGTATGTGAATCAAGACCAAAGTACTTTCTCCTTTAGTCTCTTGGTCACAGTTTCTGATTCATTAATTTCAGTTGCAAAGAATAATGTGTATGCCCAGAAATCATAGAATAAACTATTTTCTAGACATTAGAAAGAAGTACCTTGTCTGTGAATTTTCATAATCTCCATAGTAAAGGAGTTTATGGAATTTAAGAGCTGAGTTTTGGTTTAATAAATCTATTTATTTTGCTCTTCCACACTTCAATACTGTTTGGTGATTTTCACAAATGTGATTTAGATTTTCTTTTCTATTCAGTATTTCTCCTGAGTCAAATAAGTTTTTGTTTATTTTTAGATTTGTGCTCATTGATCTTAACTCTGTATGTAAAATCTTTGTATTATGTTCCCAACTGATGTTTTCTTATTTAATTCACATCTTCATAGATTTCAATTTCTTCTAATATTCATGGCTCTTTGATTTACTTCTGAAGAAAATTTTCATTAACTGAGTGCTTTTTAAATTGCAGTCATTCATGTTTCTCTTTCACATTTCAATACTTCACCAGTGCACATAGGCAAAGAGATTGTACAGTCCAAATTTCTAAGAACATATCTGTTTCTCTTGAATGTAAATGAAACACATTGTGCTTTCTTCCTGAGAGGCATAACATCAGCTGAATCATGAAACAATATTCTACTTCCATGTGGATGCATTGAAGGTTGTCTTCCTTTCCTGAGATCCTTTTGCCCACTGATATGAAGGTTGAACTTCAAATGTTTTTCATGTTTATTATGCAAAATGTTTCTTTGCTCACAAGTATTGAATGTTTGTAGGCATTTTTTCTAACTTTCATCTATAATTGTTAGACTAATCAAAGGTGTGTTTATTTTGTTTCTTTTTGGCATTGGAAATTGATCTCAGGCCTTTGCATATGTCAGCAGGTGCTTATGCCACTGATTTATATCCCTGGAACAAAGATGTGATTTATAAAGGACTGTGAATTACCTTTAATTTTCATTTTTCAGAGAGTTTGATGAATGGCCACACTTTGTAGTCTGAGCTGTCCTTATTGCCTAGCCAAGGCTGAACACTGTACGTGAGGCAATTCTGAAATTCCCAGTAATCCTCTTTTATCAGCCTTTCAAGGGCTTGGAGAACAGGCATTTACTACTCCACTGGACTAAACACTTAATTTTGTATTTAGTGATCAGTTACTTTGTTATACCACAATTTTCATTACATTTCAAGCATTTCATATATATTCTTTCCTACATTATCTTCCTTTACACCCTAGTAGAATTTCTAGTATTCAAGTACAAGGAGAAAATTGGTATCCCTGAGCTATAAGTTTAGCTAAAATTTTCCTAATTTCTTTGTCCATAGAATGGTCAAATAAACCTTTATTTCATTAAATTTGAGTTATTCATAAACCTCCTTTCATATTCAATTAAATATTTATCTACAAAACCAGACTCAAGATTATAAATACTATCTCGAAAGAAAGGTGAACCTAGTGTTATGAATAAATAGGGGTTTTGTGATGGTGATTTGCAGGCTCCCTTCTTTTAGCTCTGCTTTAAAGTCAGTGAAAAACTACAATATAGATGTCCCTTCAGGACAAGACATGCTACATTTCTGTGATTGCTTTGGCAGTGTGTTATAGTCTAGCATCAATATTCCTTAGTGACTATATTTGAATGTACTGGTGTTTTGATGACCATGACATGCAGTCAATACTTGAAAGAATGAAGTTCGTTTAGACTATATATGACAAGAGCTGAGATATATCAGGCTGTTTTTGTCTCAACTTCAGGACACTTGTCATTGTTTATGAGACAGTGAGCTTTGAGGATGTAGCTGTGAACTTCATCCCAGCAGAGTGGTATTTGCTGACTCCATTCCAAAAGAAGTTCTATAGAGATGTGATGTGGGAAACATATCTGAATATTACTGTGACAGGTAAGGGTGATATGTTTTATTTATACAAAAATCATTAATTATTGCTAAGTAATAAAATTTAATATAATTGATAATTATAACATTTGTTTATGTATCTCAGGCCTGATTATATTACACCATGAGTATAACTGGAATCAGTGATATTTAAATGTAATGTTACAGTGAATTTTTTTATTTCTATGTTTGTAATACAAGGAGAATATGGCATAAGCAGCAAATTAAACAAGAGGACAAAAATTTCTCAAGAAATCTAAGGTGATTGATACACATAAGAGAAAGTGAACATTTCTTAAGAGTCAGGGTGTGAGCATAAATATGGAAAAAAACAAACCTAATGAAATGAGATCATGTGACTCTTTATCCTCAGAAAAATGTCAAGAAATACATTTGATTGTATTTTGTATTATCTGGGAATGCATAAAAAAGTATTTGAATGTAGGAATAAGAGTTAGTGCTGATACTATGTAACAAATAACACTATGTAATATATCAGTTTAAAAATTGACTTCAAGATAAACATCATGAAAATGTATGAGAGTAAATTTAAATATTGTGTTTTGATATGTAGGAAATGAACAAGTTGTGAATTTTGATAGAATCTCATCTTCAAAATATCCATTTATGTATATACATTAGTACGCTGAGAGTATCATGATCTAGAAATTTTTTCACATATAATCTCTTTTCAAAATGCAAATGAATACTACTAAGTACTTTGAAAACATCCTATAGAATGTTGAGCTGTTCATGTTTAAAATTCCTCATACACTGTTTATGGATACATAAAATAGAAACATGGTAATCAATATTCAGCGAGCTGAAAAGTAAAGTAATATGTTTCATATATTTCCATGTGTACATCCATTGGTATATACCTGTGCTTTTTTAACTTTTGAGCCATGATTTTACACTGTAGTTCATGTTGACTTTTAACTTACTGTGTAGCTTACTCAGAGTGATCCTCCTGACTCCTCCTCTTGACTGCTGAGAGGGTTATACTGTGCCATTATGTGCAATGATTCTCTCAGTATATTGTGAAATACATTAAAATCATCAAATGTTAGTGATCCACAAGTGTGTTGTTCAATGCAGCATATGAAAGAGCATTTACAATATCTAATTCAAGAATCAGCTCACAGTAGCTAAGCTCTGGGAAGAACCCAAATGCCCATCACTGTATGCTTGGGTAAAGAAAATGTGGGGTCACCTCATCATGGTGGTGCATTCTTGCAATTCCAGCACTGTGGGAGGCTGAATCAGCATGGTGGCAATTTGAAGTTCAGCCTGAGCAAGCCCATGGTCAATAAGAATCTGTCTCAAATAACAAATCATATATCAGCAAATGTAATTCAATCTAAGACATGTGTTTAATTCTCTACCTTGAAAAATATGCTAAACAAGGAGCCATAATATCATTTCCCAAGAAAAAAAAGTGTCGGACTTTAAGTGAAATAAATCAGACTCAAAAATGGAAACATCACAGGTTTTCTCTTAAATTGGAAATTAAAAGCATATTTGAGAAGTAAAAGTCAAGAGCCATAATATGAGACCAGAAACCCTTACTTTCTGTAGATGACTAAGATGAAGATGCCAAATATACAAGGGGGAGAATGAAGACCTCAAGAGCTAAAAGAAAAAGGCTAATATTTGACAATCATTTTTACCAATCTTTAAAATGATATTTTATACCAATTTAAAATTCCCAAATAAAAACCATTCTTTTTCGAATGGGTAATAATTTGAGACATATACTTCAGGGCAATGAGTCATTTAACTAACAGAATTACTTAGCAGGGATCAAACCACACTTGTCCTCATAAATCTCAATTCTTAATGTGGAGCCCTTTCCATTATGATTGATATCTTTCTTTGTATTTCTTTACAGATATATGAAGACAAATATTTGAGAATTGAAGAGCAGCAATGTAAATGTAATGAAGACAAAGAGACCTGCAGTGATTTGCTGTCCTTTCAGAATGAGGAAAACTGGAGAGAAACACTGTCAATATGGGCAATGTGGGGAGCACAGCTCTGATCTTAGTGAAACAAACTCAGCCTTGGCACAAAATCTTTGTAGGTAAGAAAAGTGTGAAAGCCTACACAACACCTAACAGTGTTCAAATCCATGAGAGAAATCACAATTTCTGGAACTCATATGTACACCAGCACTACAAGAAGAGTTCTATTTCTTCATATCATATTGAAAAACATGTTAGAAAATAGAGTGGAGAGAAACACTATATAACTGAGAAATGTGTCAAAGCATTATCTCACAGTAATTCCCTTAAAAAACATTAAAAACTTCACACTGGAAAGCAACCATATGAATCCAAGCAATGCAGGAAAGCATTCAGTACATGAAGTAATTGTGAAAGACATAAAAAGATTCATACTGGGGAGAAACCCTTGTATGAAACAAATGTGGGAAAGCATTCATGAGAGCATCAGAATGTAAAATATATGCTAGAAATCACACTTGGGGGAAATTCTACATTTGTAAACAATGTGGAAAATCAGCCAAAATTGTACCCTTGTTATACATGAAAGAATTCATGCTGGAGAGAAAAACTAAGTATGCACCAAATGTGGGAAAGCACTCAGTTCAGCCTCTGGTTGTAAAGCACATGATAGAATCTACACTGGAGAGAAACCAGGTATATGTAAGCAATGTGGGAAATCTCCTAGACATTGTAGTTCCTTCAGTTGACATAAAAGATTTCTCACTGGGGAAAAACTCTACACATGCAAACAATGTGGAAAGTCAGTCAAAATTGTAACTTTTGGTACATGAAAGAATTCACATGGGGGAGAAACCATTTGTGTGTAAGCAATGTGGGAAATCTTTCAGTGAAAATATAATCTTATTATACATGAAAGAATTCACACAAGGGAGAAACCCTTTGTATGCAACAAATGTGACAAAGCATTCAGTATGATCTATTGTTTTAAACCACATTGTAAAATTCACACTGAGTAGAAATCATATGTACTTAAGTAATGTGGGAAATCTTTCAGTCAAAATTGTACCCTTATTATTCAAGAAAGAACTCACACTAGGTAGAACTTGTATAGATACAAACAATATGGCAAAGCATTTAGTAGGCAGACGTGCTGAAAACAAATTCTACTATCAGGACTAGGGATTTAGCTAAGTTGCACAAGCATTTGCCTGGTGAGGTCCAGGTCATGAGTTTCTATTCCAGGTACAAAAAAAAAAAAAAAAACTATGTAACCAATTTTGCATGACTTTCACCTATTATAGTAGTTTTTGTGTATATAAAAAATTCACTCTGGAGAAAATTCCTATCTCTATGAGAAATTAATAAGTGTAATTGATGATAATTTCTCACTTTATAGTCACAAAAGATCCCACACTGGGAAGAAACCCTATGAACACAAGAAACGTAGGAAAACATTTGATAACCACAGAGATTGTCACTACATAAAAGATCTCTCTCTGTGTAGTAATTCTATGCTTTTGAACAATGGTGGATAGCATTTAGTGCACAAATATGCTATCAAATAGAGGAATTATGCACACAAGGAAAAAACACTATGTATGTAGGCAGTGTGGCAAAGATGTGACACAATGTTTCCATTTTGCAAACATAAGATTCCTCTCACACCGGGGAGTAACTGCATTAAGCAATATATTTAAAAGTTCAACTGACAGAGGTGTTAACCTTCTGACTGATGTCATTTTGTATCCCATATGGGCAATGTGGAAGCAGCAGTCAGTATTCATGCTTACTGTCAAACTTGTGAAGATAATCATATCAATTAACTGAAATCATATATATGTAAGAGACTATTTTGAAAATAATTTGAAAATTACACATATAAAGAAGAGTTGTAAAAATAATATAGAATTATTACTGTCAATACATGTTTATTAACTTTTTTGAAAACATTCAAACCCAGCGCTTTCCTAAAATGTTTTTGTTTCTTTTTAATAAATCACACACAACTATCTGATATATATATCTATAGTCTTAATAAAAATACTACAGTTTTTAAAGAAAATTTAAGTATGCTGAATCTTTTTCCCCATGTTTTTGATCCACCAATGTCTTGTCTTGATGGTGACACCCACTTGTCACATGACTTTTTTCCCATCATAATCACTAAATTTTATTTCATTTTATTGAGAAGGATCTAGACATACACATTCAGAAGTGTGCTTGAATTCTTGGCCTGTATCTTTATAGCCATGCTTATGTTAAGATATAACATCTCAAAAGCAATAGCAGACAAAGTCACTGTTAGAAACAAGAATTAACTTAAATTAGGGAGAAATCTTATGTACAAAAGAAATTGGAAGATTGTTCAGTATACAAACAGGTTCTAAAACATAATAGAATTCACTCTAGGGAGAAATGCTATGTAGCTGAACAGTGTGAAAAATCTTTCAGTAAATATTGTAATCTTGTCCATAAAATAATTCACACTTGGGAGAAACCTTGTGTAAGACATATTTAAAATGCTCTGCTGATAATACACATGTTCTAGACATAGAAGATCCCACAAAGGGAGAAACCTCATGTATGTAAGCAATGTGGAAGATCTACCAGCCAAATCCATAACTTGCAAATTCATCAAAGAATTCACAGTGGGAAGAAACCCTATGGAGGTAAGCAATTTGGGAAATCATTCAGTTCTCACAGACACTGAAAAACAAATGAAAGAACCCACAATGGGGAGAATCTATATGCGTGTAAGCGATGAAGCAAATGTTTCCATTACCAGTGGTTGTAACAACATGAAAGAATTCACCCAAAGAAGAAGCCCTACGCATTCCAAAAGTGAAGAAAAGAATCCAGTACACAAAATGCCATGAATTAAGCAAATAATGGACCAAAGGGAGAGACCCCATATAAGTAGTCAATGTAAGAAAATTTCTTGCAAATTTTTTATTTTATAGATGCTAAATTTCCCACACACTGGGGAGTAACTCTGTTAAAAAGATGTATTGAGAAAAAGTTTCAGTTGACAGGGATTCTGAACCCCAAAATGATGTCATATTGTGACCCAGGCCAATGTATGCAGTGTGAGAAAGCACTCAGTATATGTGTGTATGGTCAAATATGTGTAAGTTAGTGCTATGGTGAGAAGTTGTACACATGTAAGTGACTATACTGAAAATACTTTGCACACTACTCATGCAATTCAAACCTGTGGAAATAATGTAAAAAATTGATGTCAATATATATTCATAGATTTTCAAGAAATCACACTTAAATATGGAGATATTCCAAAGCATATTCATTTTGTATTTCAATATCACACATAAGTAGATGATGTACTTGTCTGTAGTCTTACTATTAAAAAAACACACTTTTAAACATAATACAAAGATTCTGAAGAATGTTACCTATATTTTTGTTCCACCTATATCACCTTCATAGATGAAATCTATTTTTCTCATAAACATTCTTTTCCACTTGCATCTGCCTCAATTATTTTTTCTAGAAGGATTTACACAAACACAATTAGAAGTATCCTTCACCAGTTTTTATGATGTGCATATATGTATACATGCATATGATAAAATAATCACAAAATCATAGGCAAATTTAAAATATGTATAAGTGCATTAGTGCCTATTTATAATACATAATGTTAGTGTTCATCTTTGGAAGGCATCAATGTGTATAATTGGTCTGAGTTCCTTATTGTTGCCTTAACATCCCCACTTTATGTTTTTCTTGTTTCTTGCATCTCTGTATTTTTTGTAATTTTTTATTTAAAGGGAAAAAATAGGAAGAGGATAGAAATAATACAGCTTTTTAAAAAATAAACAGAAAGAAATCACTCATTGATAAATTACATATTGTCCTCTTAGAAACTGTTGCTTAAGTTACAAAATTAAAGCATACAATGTAGACATTCAAACAGTGAGACTGTAAACAGCTACACATGCATGAGACTTTATATGTATTTCTATCCTTTCTGCATTAGAGGGAAAAACAAAACATAGCAAGATAAAACAAAACAAATTCCTATTAAAACATGAAACCAAAAAGTCATATAAAACCACAGTACAAGGTGACCTACAATGGTTACCGTAATGTCTGTAGTTATCTTAAATAGAATTGTCTATATAATCAGGCATATTTGAATATAGCAGTATAATTGAATATAGCAGTACATAACAATATTGTAAAAACAAAACATTGTACACAATGTAAAACTTCAAAGGCAGGTAATAATCAAACCAGAATGGGTATCCTAGTGAATCTTATCATCTTCATTGTAGTTGCCTATACTATCAGACCTGATACAGTCCTCATAACAGCTTTGAATGAAATCTGTCAATACAAAATAGCAATCTAAAAAACCAGATTCAATTAAGATCAATCATGGTAAAACAGTGTAAGATATAAAGAGATTCAGATTAGGTTAATAGGAAATTAAGGATAATTACCATACTATATCCTGCTATTTTTGGAATAACTGTCTGTGCCCTCAAGTCTAGTACAAGTAGACAAACTGGAACAGAATATAATCCATCTAAGCAGAGTGGTGTGAGTAATGTGGGTTTTCAATACTGGTACACTATTAACAATATGCTCTGCATTCTCTGTTCAGACTATTATTTCCCTTTCATTCCCACAGGGTGCTGTGCATTTTGGGTCCCACCAACTCCCTCAGTTTTTAGATTGAGGGGCAACCTGCTATTGACCTAAGTGGTTCTGAACCTTCTCACTCCTCAACTTGATCTCAAGCGGTATTCTTTTACCTACAAAAACCTCTAGGTTTTCCTTCATTATAGATGAGTAGTTCTCTACTGCACATTAGTATCCTATCTTTCCATCCTATCTGCTGGTGTTGGTCGAGTTGCCACTATTTATCTCTGGCTCACTGTCACATAGAATATTGTTTTCTCATCTTTGATTTTCTGTACATAAACCCTCTCTCAGGTTGATGATGTTTCCTATACAGAGCATCTCGATGGACCCTACCTCCTGATCTACCCTACTTGTGTTTTTTTTAGTGTATCAAGACCAGCCATGTTAGAGATTATAGCCAACCTTCTCTGCCACATTTCTGCTATGCTATTTTTCTGCCATTGTTGGTTTACCTTTCTCCTTCATTCTACTGCCTGCTCCATTCATTGAGGCCTTTCTGCCTCTGTCCCTGAAATCCTGTTATTTTTTTCTCTCTCTAGAATGTCCTTCAGTATTCTCTGTAGGGTTGGATTGCTATTCACAAATTCCCCAGTTCCTCTTTTTCATGGAAGCATTTTGTTTTTCCATTAATTTCTACTGACAGTTTTGCTGGGTATATCAATCTGGGCTGGAGGATATTTTCTTTCAGGTCTTGAATACTTTGTTGCAAGCTCTTCTTGATCTGATGGTCTGTGTCTGGAAGTCTGCCATGAACTTGATGTGTTTTCCTTTATAGGTGACACATTTCCTTTCTCTGATGCTTCTAAAATTCTGTTTTTATATTGAGTTTCTGGTATCTTCATTATTGTATGTCTGGGTGTGATTGTGTTTTGGTTGTAGGTGGCTGGAGTTCTGTATGCCTCATATATCAGAATACCATTTTCTTTTCCTATGCTTGGAAAGTTTTCCTTCATTATTTCTGTGAATAGCCTTTGCAATTCACCTGTTTTTATTCCTGCATCTTCATTCACATTTCTTATTCTTAAATTATAGATTCTCTTGTCCTCTTCTAGCCTTTGCATTGTTACTCCAGTTTCCTTGTTATGTTTAAGAGATCTTTCCTTTCATGATCACACATTGCAAACTTGCCTTCATATTTTGATAGTCAATTCCTTAGTTTCTTTTAAGAAGTTTTGACAGCTTTCAATGGAGTTTTTAATTTCTTGGTAATCTCTTTGTATTCTAAGTTTTCTTTATATACTTTATCAAAAAATTTTCTCCTTTTTCTGTGTTCCTGCCTTCTTCCATCTGTGTCTTCTTGAGAGATGTTTAGCATTTCTTTTATTAATCTACTTATGTCTTATTTTACCTGATTTAATATTTCAGTTTTGAGCTCCTCTACAAGGTCCCAAAGATATCTCTTATTGTCCATTGAAGCCATATCTCATGTTGCATTTTTGCCACCCTCAGTATCTTTTGTTTTTCCCTCTCCTGGATCTTTGTTCTCAGGGTTTTGGGTTGGGGGCTTTTTCTTGTTTTTTTTTTTTTCTCTTGTCATGGTTTTGGTTTCTTCCATTCAGATGGAACATGGAGGTCTCAACCCCTTTCCTTGTTTGTTATGTTTCTTTTGAAGCATGCTGGCAAGGTATTTCTGCCCTCTCCTATTTGCTTTTGAACATTGAGGTAAATTCAGGGGCTGTGTATACTAGCTCCTCCCCACTGGGGCAGTCAACCTTCCAGAGCCTTCACTGGGTTAATGTCTACTACTCGTTAGAAATCAGTTTGGGGCAGTTTATTGGTTCCCAGACAGGGAGGTGACACAGGCCAAGCATATCCCACCAATCTACTCTGGGAAGGGAGCAACCAATTGAAGTCACTGTTGTTCATATTTCAGGGTCCTCCTCCCCAATTCCAACATGTTGTCCACTTGGTCATGCCTTTCCCTTTGTGCCCTTATTCCCAGCACTCACTGAAGTTTAATGAAGGTCCCTTGCTGACTCCATTTTCAGTTAGGCTCACCAACCTCAGTTTTCAGCACAACTGGTTAGTTGAGGCAGCATGATTTTGTTGCTACAATATGTTCTGGCTGCTCCTCCCAGTCGCAGAGGGTTGTGGCTTCAAGCTCCAGCCAGTCTGGCTTGTTGTGGTTGTGGTGGGAATTCAGGAGGCTGAAGAGTTCTATGACCACTAATCTCAGCTTTTGCAATGTACCCTGGGACTACATGTTTGACCAGCTTTTTTGCCTTTAGTTTCTTCCTATGTCGAGAGGATCCATCTCCCTCTGTCCAGACCTCTCCAGGGCATTTTATTATGGCATGCACTATTTCTCTTAGGGGACGGTTTGTATATTGTTGTCTACAAATCTGTCATCTTTTCCCTCAATCTCTTCTCTCCATTTTTTGAAAGCTGTATGTTCCTACTTCCTTTTACACATCAAGTACTTTTATACAAATGTAGACACTATCCCTCTTATATTAAGTCAGCTATTTATAAATAGCGGAATCCTGAATATGCAAGTGGATCAGGATTTCACACAAGTTCCTGGGATTCAAAAAAAAATGCATGGAATATGATTCCAAGAATAAGATTAGGGAGTGAGGGAAATGATGTCATATCATGACACCAGAAAGACAGTCACCATTGTGCAATAAACAAGGTGACAATTACAAGTAAATGTGAACTTGCAGCAATCATCCTACCTTCAACTTACAAGTCCTGAAATTACAAGTAGACACCACCATACCCAGGTTGTAGCTTTAGATTTACCTAGCAAAACATTTCATCCACAGATGATAATACACCAATTTTGTGGCTCTCTGTCCAGTCTTTGGGACCTGGCACTGTGAAACTCTTATACTCTCCCTTAGGCACATGTTCCACTGTGGCATTTCAGCAACATCATATTATATTAAAATAAAATTCAGAAATAAATATTGAGAAGACTAAATCATGTTCCATTCTCAGTGGCATAAAATATTCTAATGTCACTTGGGTGCATCATGGATCTCAGTTTCCTTCATCAGAGAGCTCTCATGTGATGTCACAACCTGACAAGAAGGTTAAGTGCAAGGCAGGATGAGATATGAAGAGAAAAAAAGCACATTAACAGGATGATTACACCTTAACTATTATGCCAATTTCTGTATTTAATATCATTTAATTCATTATTCATATACATTTTTAAATATATTCCAAAATCAAAAATATATATAAAATGTTATTTGTGTAAGTTTCTGTGTGTGTAATATATTACTCTCCAATATTAGAAATATACATTGAAGCAGGGGGCATTTCTGCCCATTCAATCTTGAGGTAGAATATTGCTGACAAGTTACTACAAGTAGTTACTACTTGTTTCTTTTATCCTAATATTTTATCTTTTTAAAAAATAAAATGGTTCAGACATAAGCAAGGTGGTGATTTCATATTGTTTAAGCAACTTGGGAACCTGAGGCAAGTGGATTTCAGCTTCGCAGTTTAAACCCAGGCTTGACAACTTGAAAAAACAGTGAAAAATTGTCTGCAAATAAAAAATAGTGCTGGGGGGATAGCTCAGTATAAAGGTCCTGGATTCCAGTGTCAGCCCTGAAAAGATAAAATAGGACTTGTTTCTTGATAAGGCAGTAAAACCACTGGCCTCATCTCACACTCAGAGTAGACCTGGCCTGTTATATACATGTCCTTCCAAATTTATGTGTCATTTCCAGAGTACAGAGTCTCAAATCACTGGAGTAAAGTTTCCATCCTACTTACTGGATGTAGGAATAAACTTGCAGCAAATACAGTTGGTCAATCTTTGCTCTTTAAAGACCAGTGTAACCTCATTTTACGTGCAGTAATTCCATTGTGGACCATTTCAGTAGACTATATATAATCCAGGAATAGCACCTGTCAACTTGCTCATCAGTATAGGCTTCAGATCACTTTCCATGTCTGTTCAGTCTCAAATATTTGGTCTTTAATCACCAGCTATTGGCTGAAGCAGGAAGGCTGTGTGCATTGTAAACTGAAAAGAGGTATAGATAGACCAGGACAATTCATTATGTGGAGTCTTCCTACATTCTTTCACCGCCATGTTTTGGACACAGGGTTACGTGCTGAAGGGCCCTAGAATTTGAGCCTGGTTGCGGGATAACTTCCTCAGAGAGCAGGAATCAAATACACAAGGAAACAACTTAGAGGCTAGAAGTGTGGGTCCAGGTGCTCTGAAATGGATACAGATGGGCTAGATGTTATCTGATGAAATTGGAGTCTCCCTCTATATCTGTGAAATCTGTGAACTGACCTCTGTAAAATCTGTGACCTGACCCTTTTAGGTCTGTGCCATGAGACCGTGTGCCCTGTCCTGTTCCAGCTTCAACTTCAGCCTCATGCAAAGTGGTGCCCATTTTGCAAATTCTTCTGCAGCTCTGAGTATTGACATTCTTTATGGTGACTTAATTAGTGCATGTGTAGTCTTTATGCTCATCTGCTGTTTCTATATAGAAAATCGTTTTTTCCTCCATCCCCAGGCCATTTTATCACAAGGTCAGTCATGATTACCCTGTGTTTACTGAATGTTTTGGAAGCAAAGTGTCAAATTCATGACCTGAATGCAGATGCAAGCATTTATAAGGCAGAATTTAGATTTCCATTTTCCAGGTTATTTGCCCTTGGGCATACCCAATATATGTGACTGGGCTTACAGAAAATATGGAGGCTGTTCCCATGTCTGACATTATCTGTGCCATAGAGTACTTTTTTAAAAATTTTATTTCAAAGGGAATAAAATAAAAGAGGACAGAACAAAGCACATCATAACAGAACAATGTAAGCAACACAGTACTTCATAAGACAACAGGATATTAACAGTAACTACAATAATGTCTCTTTCTTTGAAATATTTGAGCATAACTTCATGCACAATAATATCAAACATGACAAAATAGTATAAAACCATTCAAGAGAATGTAAGTATTACAGGACATTCTGAACCAAATAACAGACAGTTAACAATGGCTACTATAGTATCTCATTTTCCACACAAAATTTGCTTATACTATCACACATATTAAAATCCAATAAAACACAACATGATAGAACCAATGGGAATAGAAGAACAAAAGCATGGTTGGACTTCAAAGCAAGATGATATTAAATCAGCAATGGCTGCCATAATAGGTTTTCTTCCAAATAGCTGTTCATACCATCACACTTAATAAAATCAAACAAAACAGAGTAAAACCATTCCAACTAATGAATGAAAACATTATAAGTCTTCAAAGCAATGGAATGGGGAATCATGATTACCAAAATGTCTTATGTACTCTTGCCATTTCTTACACTAGGGGGGCTATATTGTATTCATACATGCAAATTTGATTTATTTTGCTTATGTGTATTTATTTGCATATAGATAAATATAAATCAAGTTGCATTTATTTACCTATAAAAGCCTCAATGTGATTCTTCTTTATAGCTGAGTAGTACTCCATTGTATAAAGATAACACAGTTTTTTTTATCCATTCTTCAGTTGATGGGCAATTTGGTTGTTTCCAAGATCTGGCTATTACAAATTGTGCTGCTATAAACAAGCATGCCCATATATCACTGTGGTATGATGTTTTCAAGTCTTCTCAGAATCTGCCTAGAAGTGGAATAGCTGGGTCAAATGTGACTTCCAATCCTAGCTTTTTAAGGAATCTCGAGACTGACCTCCACAGTGGTTACACCAGTCTACATGTCCACCAACAGTGCAGAGGAGTTCCTTTTTCCCCACAGCCTCTCCGGCATTTGTTGTTGGTAATTTTCTTGATCCTAGCTATTCTTTCTGGAGAGAGATGAAATCTCAATGTGGTTTTAATTTGCATTTGTCTAATGACTAATGATGCTGAACATTTTTCAGGTATTTATTTGCCAGCTGTATTTCTTCATCTGAAAACTGTGTATTCATCTCAGAGGCCCAATTTTGGATTGGGTCTTTGAATTTGTGGGTCTGATTTTTTTTAGTTCTTTATAAGATCTAGACAGAAATCCTTTGTCTGACAGACAGTTCCCTAAAATTTTTTCCCAGATTGTGGGTTTTCTTTTCACTGTGCTGGAGATTTCTTTCATCAGGCAGAAATTCTTTAATGAAACATGATCCCAGTTTTTGATTCTGGAAAGTATTACTTGTGCAGTTTGGTTCTTGTTCATGAATTCTCTACCAACCCCTATGTCTTCAAGATTTTTATCTACTTTGTCTTCCAACAGATTTAGTGTTTCTGTTTTAATATTTAGATCTTTGATCCATTTAGATTTTAGTTTAGCATATGGTGAGAGGCATGGGTCTCCTTTTAGTTTTCAGCATATGGATAGCCCATTTTTTCCACCACCATTTATTAAAGAGACTATTTATTGTTCTTCCAGTGAACATGTTTTGCCTCTTTATCAAAGATAAGGTGATTGAGTGTTTGTAGATGTTGTTGTATCTCCTAATCCATTCCATTGATCTTCCAATCTGTTTTTATTTCAGTATCATGTTGATTTTATTACAGTAGCTTTGTAGTATAACTTCAAGTCAGGGATTGTGATGCCTCCTGCCTTGCCTTTGCTGCTTAGAATTGTCTTTGCTATTCTAGGTCTCTTCTGGTTTCAGGTGAATTTTAGCAGCAATTTCTCTAGATCTTTGAGGTATGTTAGTGGTATTTTAATTGGGATTGCATTGAATCTGTATAACAGTTTTGGGAGAATGCCCATTTTCATAATATTTATTCTTCTTATCTATGAGCAAGGGATGATTTTCCATTTTCTGAGGTCCTCTTCAATTTCTTTTTCAGGGTATCATAATTTTCCCTGTATAACTTTTAGTTTTTTTTATTAGATTAATTCCTAAGTGTTTTTTTTTTTTTGGATGCTAATGTGAAGGGCATGCCTTCTCTTACTTCTCTCTGTGTTTTTGTTGTTAGTGTATAGGAATGCTATTGATATTTTTTGTCTCTCTGAGACAGGGTCTCACTATGCAGTTAAGCCTGGCCATGACAAAGAGAAACTGGGGGAATTTGTGACCAACAATCCAACCCTACAAAAAATACTGAAGGACATTTTAGGAGAGAGAAAATAAAACCAGGATTTGAGGAACAGTGCAGAAAGGCCTCAGTGAAAAGGGCAGGCAGAATAATGAAGGAGAAAGTAGCAAACAATGGCAGAAACATAGCATAGCAGAAATGACACAGAGAAGGTTGACTATCATCTCTAACATAGATGGCCTTGCTACACTAAAAAATAAAATATAGGCAGAGTAGATCAGGAGGTAGAGTCCATCAAGATGCTCTGTATAGGAAATATAATCAACCTGAGAGAGGAATATGTACAGAAAATCAAAGATGAGAAGATAATGCTCTAGGTGACAGGAAGCCAGAGAGAAATAGGGGCAACTCGACCAACACCAACAGATAGGATAGAAAGACAGGATACTTATGTGCAGTAGAGAAGTATTCACCTATAACTAAGGAAATCCTACAGGCTTTTGTAGGTAAATGAATACAATTGAGATCAAGTCCAGGAACAAGAAGGCTCAGAATCACTCAGGTCAATAGCAGGTTGCCCCCCAATCCAAAAACTGAGGGAGGTGATGGGACCCAAAATTCAAAGCACCCTGTGGGAGTGAAAGGGGAGGAATAGTTTAAAAGAAGAATGCAGAGGATATTGTTAATAGTGTACCAGGATTTAAAACCCACATTACTCACACCACTCTGCTTAGATGGATTATATTCTGATCCAGTTTGTCTACTTGAACTAGATTTGAGGGCACAGACAGTTATCCTGAAAATAGCAGGATATAGTATGGTAATCATCCTCAATTTCCTATTAACCTAATCTGAGGCTCTGTAATACTTACACTGTTTTACCATGACTGATCTTAATTGAATCTAGTTTTTTAGATTGCTGTCTTGTATTGACCGATTTTATTCAAAGCTGTTATGATGGATAGTATTATGTCTGAGAGTATAGGCAACTACTCTGAAGATGGCGAGAGTCACTAGGATTCTCACTCTAGTTGGATTATTATCTGCCTTTGAAGTTTTACATTGTCCACAATGTTTTGTTTTTACAATATTGTTATGTACTGCTATATTCAATTATACTGCTATATTCAAATACACTTGATGATGTAGACAATTCTATTGAAGATAACAACAGACAACACAGTAACCATTGTAGATCACCTTGTACTGTGGTACATGTCTGGGTCAGTGTTTTCATTTTTATGTCACCAAATTTCACCAAAGTTTCAGTGTAGGGATAAAGAAAACAACACTGAGTCATG
The DNA here is from genome assembly GCA_004027455.1 of Hydrochoerus hydrochaeris. Lineage (NCBI taxonomy): Eukaryota > Metazoa > Chordata > Mammalia > Rodentia > Hydrochaeridae > Hydrochoerus > Hydrochoerus hydrochaeris. The sequence continues at coordinate 3,183 of PVLA01015224.1, read as the reverse complement.
GTGGTACACACATTTAATGCCAGCCTTTTAGTAGAGTAAGGGGTGTTTATAAACCAAGGCCACTGTAGATAACTGAGCAAGAGCTTTTTCAATATAATTTGCACATTGTAGGTTTGTGTCCATCTCATATTATCTTTTCTAAAGTCCATGGGGCCCTTGGATAATGAAGAGAAAATGTTTGAAGTTTAAACTTCTATTGCATTTTTAAGTTCACACATAGTTTTTACTGAGATACATGGCACAATGTAATGTATATATATATTCATGTCAGTGGATACAAAGATGAGTCTCTGGTCTCAGAAAAAGGACAACATGAGTAAACAACCAGTGATTCACATTTAGTAAGGTACATGTGATATTTAGTATTCTATTATAAATTTGTCTTTCAGTTATCTCTGAAATACAGACCAAGGAGTTTCTATTCAACATGTTAAAAAAAATTGAATATTTAGTGATGGTGTTTGCAATATCAGGGTTGTTTTTGTGCATATTCAATACATTTTATTGTCAGTTATTTTTTGCTTGATCATGTCATTTTCCTTTTGAAATATCATCTTTGCATCATTTCTTCCAGTCTTCATATTGTCCCCTGTAGTTGTTTTCCATTTGGAGAGCTGTTTTCACCTGTTTCTCCTGAGCAGTTCTATCAGGAGATCAGTGCAATCCTATTTGGAAATGTGAACACTACTGTGGGTATTTTGTGTCTTTGTTTCCCAGGATTTCTTCTTATTATTATTGTACTGATGTGGTCCAATCTGGTCATACTGCTTGACATATATCCACCAGACAAGAGGATAAACTGGAAAATTTAAATTGGCAGAAACTGCACTGAGTTTTTAGACATTAGGGTTAGGATTAGACATAACAAGTATTTCTGAAACAAATATTTTAATGTTATCTCTGTAACACAGCTCCATTTTATAATTTCAAATGGGTCATATCATTTAGTCTCAGAAGGATTCAAACATTCAACACTTTCACCTGTTTAAAGGAAAAGGAGCTTTAATTGTTTGAGCACACATAAGGTATTCAAAATGTTGAATAGAGCATGAAAGTCACTAGAAATATAGCACTTGGGGCCTATGCTCTGTAGAGTGGGGAAGGAGACAATACTCAGGATAGATGGTCAATTCACATTGGATATTTAGTGATTAATTTTCCCATTTAAAAGTAAGATTTGGGTATATTTGATTTTTCATGATATAAATTATTGCTTTAATTCCATGAGTGTGCTGTAATACTCTTGAACATGATGAGCTGCAGAATATTGGAAAGATTGTGTCTGATTCACAGATAATTTTGTGAATCATTTCTTTCTGAGGAAGTGATTCTGGTTGCTGTAGAGATTCTTTGCTAAAATGTTTCCTTTTTTTCCTGCAAAGATTTAAGAGAATCAGAAAATATTTATTACCATGAAGAATAGCTTTGAAGGGAATTCTTAGATAGTAAATATTAGTGCTCTGTGATGATTACTTTTGGTTGTCTCATGATAGGTATGAAACTATAAGTCCATTTTTAAAGCTCTGCCCTTCTTTGTGGATAATTTGTTTATAGAACATGGCATATAACTCACTTTGTATGTGCCTAACAAGAACCAATATGAGCTGGGTGGAATAGTAAGGGGAAAACAACTCTCTTATTTTTCTGTGCAAGAGCACAGATATTTGCCATTGCCTTAAGATATTGGCCTCAATTGCAAGATGGCTGACTGATTAGTGGCACGGTAAGAGAGCCTCTCCGAGAAAAAAAAAATAAAAACAACTCAGATGCTGGAATCTGGCAACATGGAGAAAGCCAGACAAAAGGAGAGGAATTCTCACAACCCAGGAAGAAACTGAGGAAAAAGAAAAAAAATAAAGAAGAAAAATCATGGACAGAGGGCTGGAGCTGGGCAAGCCCCAGGTCACTGTACCGGCATGTCTTAGATTCAGGTGACTCATGATAGAGCTGAGATTGCAGCCCTGCCGAGAGTGGGGGTTGGCAAGCTCCAGACCTTTGGCTGGAGGAGGCACTGTGGCAGGGAGTGTAAACAGCCAGTCAAGCTGTGTGAACTTTGGTGAGTGATGGGAAGTGGATTCCCCAGATTGGGAGGACCAGATGGGCAACATTTTGGAGTTGGGCCGGCTTGAATCAAAACCCAAGACAGCATCTACTGATGACTCCTAGTCCAAAGCATGTTGGTGAGATCTGCTCAGGCTGATCCATACCTCTGGTTGAAACACAATAGCTGGGGACAAGGCTTTAATGGTCCAGAGACATCTCCAAGGACCACACAAACTTGTTGAAGCATAAACTGGTTGACTGGCATGGGGGAGGAGCCAGCTCTCAGAGTGCAATCACAGATCCACAGTGGACTGGGTGGCAATACTTCCCTAGCAAGTGTGTCACAGAAAAACTGTAAGCAATACGAAAGGCCCAGAGACCTCCATCACCCACCTGTCTGAAGGGGGCTGAAAACATGACAAGACAGAAAAAGAGCAAAAGGTCCTCAATTGCCAAACCAGGGAAAGGGAGTTCAGCAGAGGTAATCCTTTGATGAATAATATAAACATAACCTAGAATATATGAAACAGATCCAAAGAGAATATCAGGAAATTAAAACTCCATTGAAACCTGGCAAAACCTTTTAACAGAAACTAAAGACAAACTTTCAAAACTTTAAGATAGATTTGCAAAGTATGATTGTGAAAGGGAGGATCTCTTAAAAATAACAAGGAACCAGGAAGCAATGATTCAAAGGCTAGAAGATGACAAGAGGATTTATAACCTAAGAATAAAATATGTCAATGAAGATTCAGCAAAAGATACAAATGAAATAAAAAGTGTATTCACAGAAATAATTAAGGAAAACTTTCCACACATAGGTAATGGAAATGAAGTTCAGATAAATGAGGCATACAGAACTCCAGCCAGCTACAACCAAAACAGATCTACACCCAGACATACAATAATCAGGATCCCAGAAATCCATGAAAAGAACAGACTATTAAAAGTGGTCAGAGAAAAGAAACAGATTACCTATAAAGGAAAACTCATCAAAATCACAGCAGACTTCTCAATGCAAACCATCAAATCAAGAAGAGCTTGGAGCAAAATATTCCAAGCCCTGAAAGAAAATAACCTCCAACCCAGAATGATGTACCCTGCAAAACTGTCTCTCAAAATTAATGGAGAGACAAGATA
>PVLA01015223.1:0-26388 GCA_004027455.1 Hydrochoerus hydrochaeris | reverse complement strand
GACACACATCTTCCCCTCTGGAGCCAGGAAGCAATGCTCAATGTGAGGACCAGAGCTCCTCCAGGAGAACCAGCAGCTCAAACAACAACATGTAGGAGAACCTACAATGCCTCAGCGCCTCAGCGCCTCGAAACATTAATGCATCCCCCTTCTCATTCACCATGTCTCTATTTATGCCGGCAACCTTCCTCAGGTGAAACATCTATGCTCAGCAGCATGGCGATTTAATTCTGCTGGTGTTAGGTTGACCACCAGTTTTTAATCTATAAGATGGATTATTCAGGGCTTTAATATATTCTTGGTTTGGTTTTGGTAATTCATATGTATCTAGGAATCTGTCCATTTCTTCTGGATTCTGCAGTTTATTGGATTACAGTTTACTGAAGTATTTGCTAATAATCTCCTACATTTCAGCAGTGTCTGTTTTGGTTTCACTTTATTTCTAATTGCATTAATTTGGGTCTTGTCTTCCCTGATTTTTGGTAAGACTGGTAAGGATTTGTCTATTTTATTTATTCTTTTAAAAAAAGCATTAATTACTTGTATTTTTGGTCTCAGTTTCATTAGTTTCTGCTCTGACATTTCTAATTTCCTTCCTTGTATTAGCTTTGGATTTAGTCTGTTGTTTTTCCCTCACACTGAGATGCATCATTAGGTTGTTTACCTGGGACGGCTCTGTTTTCTTATGAGGGAATGCATAGCTATAAATTTTCCTCTTAGGAGTGCTTTCCTTGTGTCCCATAAATTCTGACACTGGCATTATAATTTGATTCTAGGAACTGTCTAATTTCTTCCTTGATTTCTTGTGTGATGCATTGATTACTCAAGAGTGTACTGTTTAATTTATATGCATTTGCATAATTTCTACGGTTTCTTTTGCTATTGATTTCTAGTTTCATTACACTATAATCTGATAATATGCATGGCATAAATTTGATTCTTCTTCATTTACTTAAGCTTGCCTTATTGGTTGGTATGTGGTGGTATTTTGGAGAAAGACCCATATTGTTGAGAAAATCTAAATATTCTGTCGTTGGGTGGAACACTCTGTAAATCGCTATTAAATCCTTTTGTTTGAAGGCTTTGTTCAACTCTTTCTTTGATTTGTCTAGTTGACCTATCTGATTGTGACAGAAGGGTATTGAGTTCCTGCACTATACCTGTGTTGATGTCTATCTGATCTTGTGTGTCCAGTAGTATTTGTTTTATGAAGTGGGTGCAAAGGAGTTCAGAGCATGTATGCTATCGCTTTTTGCTGGATTGTTCTCTTAACCAATGTGAAGAGATTTTCTTTGCCTCTTATAATAAGTTTTGTTTTGAAGTCCACTTTATCTGAATACAGGATAGCCACTCTTGCTTGGTTTGGGGCTTTCATTGCATGGAAGATCGTTTTCCATCCTTTGACTTTATTAGTCTGAATTCATTTTTGGACAACCATGTTTCTTCTATGTAATATACTGTTAGGTTTTGTTTACTGATCCATTCTACCAGTCTGTGTCTTTTGAATGGGGAATCAAGACCACTCATACTGAGAGTTATCACTGATAGATGTTGGATTCCTTCCATCTTTGTGTTATTACCATGTCATTGATTCTCTCTTTTCCCCTACTGCTTAACCACTACCCTTCCAGCAGCATTCATTTTGTCAGAGCTTCTGGCATTGTTAGCTTCATGGTATCTTTCTAGGATCTCCATGAGAATTTTTGGGAATGCTGGGTTTGTGGTCATAAATTTCCTAAAGTGTCCTTTGTGAATTTTGAAAGACAGTTTTGCAGAATATATCAGTCTGCTTTGGAAATTGTAGTCTTTTAGGCTTGAAACACTTTACTCCTAGATCTTCTGATATTTAAGATTTGTGTTGAAAAGCTTTCTGTGATTCTAATAGAGACTATTGATATTGAAACCGAGGAAAAGGACTGTAGTTACTATACTTTATAAGTGATTTGTTGCTTTTCTCTAACAGCTTTTAAGATTCTGTCCTTGTGCTGGACTTCTGGTATTTTGCCTATGATGTATCATAAAGAGGTTATTTTTTGATTGTGGCTATTTGAGATTTCATAGGTTTCCTTTATTTGTATGTTAATTTCTTTCCCTATGTTTGGAACGTTTTTCTGTTCTTATTTCTGTAAACAGATTTTTTTATACTATTTGCTCTTCTAATTTTTCACTAATTCCAACAAATCTTAGATTAGTCTTCTTTGTGTCGTCTAGCAGCTTTTGAGTCCTGTTTTCATGTTCTCTCATTTTAAAGGTATTTCTGACTAATCGGTCAGCAATAGCAGCCTTATCTTTTAACCCTGACTCCGCCCACACATTAGTCACTCTGCTGTTCATATTTCGATAGAATTTCTAATCTCCTGAATTTCTGGTTAAAACCTTTTTGTGGACTCTAATTCTTTGTTAAACTTATAGTTCATGTTTTCTATCATTTTGTTTAGCTCAGCTAGCTTTTTGTTAGTGTCTTTTGTAAACTCACTTGTTTATTTAGTTTATATCTGTATAGTTACATCATCTTTGAGCTTGCCAAGCACCTTATTGATGTGGCTTTTACATCTCATCTGTTATCCTTTCAAATAATTTGGATATGTGACTTTTGGTTTCCTCGCCCTTGATGCTCTGCAGCTCAGCTTTGAGGGAGTTGGACTTTTTGGAGGTGTTTTGTGTTGGATCTTCTCATATTTGTGTTTTATTGTTATTGTTCAATGAGTTTGCATCCTCATAACAGTGGAACAGTATTGCTGGTATGGACTATTGCTCTTTAGTTAGTCTGCTTTTTGATGATGCACAGGTGTGGCTATGTAGTCTTTTGCTTCTGTCTCAAGATCAGTCACCCCCGTTTATTTGGGAGGGGAGGTTGCAGTGTATCTAACCAGGCATTCAGTTATCTGGGAATGAATTATAGTATTGTTAATAACACAAAGGTAAACTAGATATTGGTGTACAGAGTAATTAACAGCAACAAGTATGCCACCTTGGGAATGGCAATAAAACCAGCAACAAAAGTAGTGTCATAAACACCCTGAACATGGACAAATCCTCAAGAATCAATAATGTTTCACCCCTAATTATGTAGTTATAGTATAAATGTTAAACCACAGCAAATACTGACACACAGTAAATAGCTACTAAATGCAATAACTATACATCCACAAACAGTATAAAAGTATTCAACAGTAATAATATATCTATCTAAAGCTTCATAATGATTAATAGTTATATAAAGAGAAAGAGAATTGAGAACAAAATGAAAAAAATAAAATTTGAAAAACTAATGAATGGAAGACAAGAAAGAGGAGTAAAAAGAGACAGAGAATTCTACTGAAGAGTAAAAGAAATTGATAGTATTGGATACACATAATAGAAATGAATAAACAAGAAAAAGAAGAAAGAAAATAATAGAGATCAAAATACAGCAAAATAGAAAAGAAGGAAGGGAAAAGTAAAATGAATAAAGGAAAGAAAGGGGAGCCCCCCCCCAGTCAATGAAGGAAAAAATTGAGTAAAAAAATTCCTCTGTGTTTTGAATGCTTTCTTGATGGGTTGTACAATCTTGGCATCAAGTCATGGTTTCTTTTGCCCAGCTTTATGGCCTGTGGTGTGTGGTGTCCCCCTGCTACAGAGACCCCTCTGTCCATGGCAAAAGCCCAAGCCCTGTTCATGTGGGTAGATGGGCAGAGGAATCAGATCCCTGGTCTGTGCTGGATGTGGGCAGCAGGGTGGACTCAAGCAGACTAGTGGATTTAATTCCAGCACTTTCAGATCCAGCTGCTGCTAAAAGCCACACTTACCATGCCTTGCCTTTCACAGTGGAGGGTGGGTCCTGCGTTCTTCCCACCCTGCATTTAAATTTCTTGGGAGGCCTATGTCTTTCCTGCACATTTTACACTCAGTCACTGTGGGAGTGTAACACTGGAAACCCTGAAGTGGAGTTGCTCTGTAGTTATTCTGTGGCTCAGTCTTCAGCAATTAACCCCTTCCCAAAGGGAATCTGATTAAACACTCTAGGCAATCTGGTGGGTGCAGCACGGGATTTCTCCTCTAACTCTAGCTTGTTATGTAGAAGGAACCACTTTCAGAGTAAAACCTCATGCTGTTTTTGCAGTTTACATAGCTGTGAGTTTTGAGGGGCTTGTGCTGCTGGCCAAGTCTATAATTTCTTGCTGGATTTACTGACCCTCTGGCTTACCTTCTCCAGGCATTGGCCTGACCCATGATCATGTCTCTTTTTGTTGGTTGGTGCCTTTGCTGGCCTGTGCTGAGGGGAAGACTCAGAGTTGGTGGGTGGCCCTGGCCAGGTCACTGAACTTACAGGTGTGGAGTTGGTCAGTCCATGGGGGATGGGTCTGTCTGGTCCAGGAAAACCCATAACTAATTTGTTTTCTAAATATTGTTCATTAGTTTATAGAAATATGAGTGATGTCTTAAACTTTTTGTCTGGGAATCATTTAAGAGCTACAAAAGCATCACATGGGTAATGGAGTTCCTGTGTATCTTCCAACAAACACCCTGATGTTACGATCCAAGATCACTGACATATTTAGCAAAGTAAGAATCAACAGTGACTTTGTGGTGTTTAACTAAACTACAGACTCTGTTCTGATCCTGCAGTGTCCCACTAATAATTCTCTTTCAAGGTCCAAAAAATAGTGAGGAAGATTCCTCTGCCTAAATCCCCTGCATAAGATGTGAGCCACTTGCTGAATGAGTGTTTACCTGTGACAGCAGTCACAGCCAAGAGTTGTAATGATCCCCAGCATCCCCCACTCTGTCCCCCAAACTCTTCACCAGTCTCCTCCCCTTCACTCTTTCAATGGTCCTGCAGCTGGTGCCTCACAGAGGCTGCCCTTGAAGCCTTGCTCCCTTTGCTGAGGACAGTGCATTGCTGGCCCCGTGCTGCCCAGGTGCTTGTTCTGATGAGTAATTCTCCATGGCAAGCTTTTGGTCAATAGCACGTAACCGGGTTGCTTTATTTTAAAATCCAATTTGATAATCATGGTCTTCAAGTGTTGGCCCATTCATTTAATTCCATCTGTATTTATTTGAATCTATAAACTATGCAGCACTTATTGGCTGTTGCCTTCGTTTTGAATGACTTAGGGTTCCCCTTCCAGTTAATGCCCGTTTCTCTGCAGATCTATCTGCTATCAGTGCTGGGCAGTCCGCAGCTTGGGGTGCCCCACACCTGCATGACTCCTGGAGCCAGCTCCACATTCTTGACCGTGGAGCCTCGGTGGCCACTTCTTGGCCTCACTGGGCCCTGCAGACTGTGGGCAGCACCGCCCCCTGCCCCTGCCTGCCCCAGCAGGTGCAGGCTGAAGAGGCCACTCAGCTTCTTGCATGGCAGGGGCCCCAGGCTTTTCATCAAGCCTCCTCCTGAGTGGATATTGTCTCAGGAGCCAGAATCAGGAGGAATCAGGGCAGGCGCCTGCAAAATGAGAGTCCAGTCTCTCCATGTCCATGTCTGTCCCTGAGAATGACCTTGCACGTGGTGCGTTTCCAACCTGAGGGGTTTGGGAGCCAGCAGCCGACTTGCATGTGTGTTGAGAGCTCCAGTGCCCCTGGAAACCAGAAGGGCAGGTAGACACAGGTCATTCAGGAGACAGAGAGGGCCTTTGGTCTCTACAGGAATAAAAACACGGTTCATAGAAACGTGAATCTCAACTTCACTAAATGCTTCACTGCAGCCGGCAGGGAGGACACGATTAGAAACATTTCTTCCTAATTCGGAGTTTCCCCCACTTACTCCAGGCCTTGCCTCGTCTCCGCGACCCGTTTCTTTCTCTGGGTGAAGTGATGCACACTCTCCTTCATCCCCGCTGTGCTCCCGCCGGGGGCAGGGTGGACAGCAGCGTCCCTCCCTCCTCTCTCCCTCTGTTCTCCCTTCACTCTTTCCTCCCCTCCTTCCCTCCTTCTCCTGCTTCCACCCGGTCAGACTGTCTCCCCACCCTTTCCTCTCCTACCTGCTTAGGTGACTGCTCCCCCCTCCCCGGTTCCAGAGCTGGGGCGGGCGCCGCTAACACATTGGCTCAGAAAGCAAATGGGAATCAAGTTGTCTTTTCTGTCAGGATGGTGATGAGGGAAAAGTCACTGAGCGCAGCAGTTTGTGGTGTGTGGCCTGGCCGGGGTCTCACAGCGGTGTGGTGCGGTGCGAGGAAGCTGCGCTGGTGAAGAGGGCTTTGTCCTGTTCTGGCACATACTCTACCTAGTGTGGGCTGGAGAGAGGGGGGAGAGAGGAGAGCGAGGGAGAGGGGGAAAGGAAAGGAGGGAAGAGAGAGGGAGGGGGAGAGAGGAAGAGAGAGGAGAGGGGGCCAGAAGGAGGAGGACGCCTGGTGCGGGGCAGGGGGGGGGAAGTAGTCCTGCTGGAGACGCCTGTCTGAGCCCTGGAACCTCTGTACTTTGAACCTGGCACACCGATTTCAACAGAAAACCACACAGCGTGTTAAGAAATTTCCCTTCTTTCTTGGAAAGCCCAAGCAATCTCTTGGGGCCAGGGTGAGCTGACCTACATGCCCTGGCTGTGGCCCAGGTCAGGGGGCTGGGGTCAGCAGTGGGCAGCCCCTCACTCCATCACTTTTAGAGGTCCTGCCTCTCCCTACCATCACAGTGGGACTTGGGGACATGCTCAGGTCACAGCACTGGGGGTCCAGTTGCTCTGCTTTGCTAGTGACTGGGCAGTTTCCTGCATCCCTCTAGCTGGTGCAGGAGCCTAAACACCCTGGCAAGGGTGCCGGAGGGGTCTAGGCCTGGCCACTTCCAGAGGTGCAGCATCCACAACCTTATCCTCTCCTCTGTCTGTCTGTCTGTCTGTCTGTCTGTCTGTCAGTCTGTGGTAGCCACTGTGATCCATCCTGCAGACACTGTAGCCTGAGACACCACACGGAGACACAGGACTGATGGGACAAGTAGATGCCTTTCTGGCCAGACTCAGTGCCGCTGTGGCTCACTCGTGGTGGCTGCCAGGGGGTACAGCCTAAGGCTGGGACAAGAGGCACTGTCCCTGCCAGTGAGGGAGGTATGGACGTGGGAGCCTGAGCCCGCTCAGCCTGTCCCACTGTCCCATGGCTCAGAGACTAGCATCACCCTATCCAGTCCTTCATATACCCCCTGCAGAGGGGGGCACTGGGGCCTTGGTTACCTCCACACCAGCCCCAGCTCACTATGTGTACAAGGGGCCAAGTGGCAGAGTCCCCAGCCCTGCAGGCCAGAGCTGCCTGAGTCGAGTGCCCAGTGCACAAACGCCACATCCATCTCCTTCCATGGGCTCATCACATGTGTCTTCTTGGCTCTCACACCGCTGATGGGAGGGCACTGTCCTCCTCTTCCTCCTCTTCCTCCTCCATCTCCTCCTCCTCTTCCTCCCCCAGTCCCTCCTCCTTCATCTCCTCATCCTCTTCCTCCTCCTCTTCTTCCTCCATCTCCTCCTCCTTCCCCCCTCCATCACCTACTCCCCTCTTCTTCGTCTCCTCCATCTCCTTCTCTTCCTCTATCACCTTCTTCTCCATCTACTTCTCCATTTTTCCCTTCTCCATCTCCTTTAAAGCACCACCTGAAAATGCTTAGGAAATTCTCCTTATATAGGTGATGGCTTTCTGATTATAAAGAATTTAATTTTGGGAGATGTAACATCCATCTTCAAGTTGCTAAAGGGAACTCACCAGCTGATTTAAGAGCAGACGATGAGACATCGCTGGGGAACCCTGCTCCATATGCAGAGTCTGAGAGACACTCACTGCTTCTTCACTCCTGTGCTGGTCGTATTCCTGTCACATGCACATGTGCGTGTACACAAGGGTGTGCACGCATACATACACATGCAGGTCTGATGTCACAATGCACACTCATGCTGGCAACTCACAGAGTCCTCCCTCCCGCTGAATGCAGTGTGGCTGGGGCGGTGGGGGGGGGGACAGGTGAGGGTCGCCACACCCTCCAGCGTAGCGCAGCTTTGCATTCCTTCTGCATCCTCCTCCCTGCACAGTTCAAACGCCTCCCAGCCAGAGCCGTGCTCCTGGTGCCTCTCAGACCCACAGCCCTGTCTGTGCTAGCAGGTGCTTCGAATACCATAAATTCAGGGTGCCGTGCTGCCCCCTCGCCCCTTCAATCTTGTCAGCTGTAAAATGGGTCTCTTTTCCCTCCTAATGGATCTGCTGAGATGAAAGGTGAGAGCATGAATTAGGGGTGCTGACAGCGGCCAGGCCCGCAGTGGGGGGCCGCCTTTGTCCCGGGCACTCTGACCTCCCTTGCCCCGTCTGCCGGTGGGAACTCGACCAGAAGAATGTGGGGCGGAGTTGCAGCGCTCGCAGGGGCTTGCCCTGCTGGGGCCGGGAGCTGACCTTCTGGCTGCGATGCTCTGAAATCACCGCGCACCTCCACCCGGCGTCCTCCCCATCCTCCCGCTGGCCACGCAGATGGACAATAGCGTCCGCTGCAAGCTTGTCCCCACCGGGAGCACGGACGCTTGGCCGGGTGCAGGAATATGTTTATCTGGTGTGCCTGAAAGACAGAAAAAAGCGGCTATGCGTGGAAGCCAGCTTGGGCGCCAGGACCTTGCTGGGCGTGGTCTGTGTCCCAGGGCCCGGGCACGGTCACTGCAAGGCGCCTGTCCTTTAAGGAGGCAGTGCAGGCCTCCCAGCTGGGCGCCTGTTGGTGCTGCAGATTCGTTTGATTTGTGACAGACATTTTGAAGAAAATAAGAAAAGCCATAGTGAGACAGCCCTGGCCCTGGAGGGCACTCCAGAGGGGCATGGCTCCCGGTCTCTGTAGGCACCTGCCACTTGTCCGCGCCCAGCCCTGGGCAAGCACGGCCGGCCGGCCGCACGGCAGTTCTCTGGGGCAGCAACTCTGTCACCAGAGTGGGTGGCAGCAATGTTCTCCAGTGCTGATTTCAGGAAAGAGGAGTGTGCCTTTATTTAGCCAAGTTCCCACTTTTCCATAGTGATTTTAAAACCCTCGTCCAGGCAGAATAATATCAATGAAAAGTCCAAAACTAATGGAGAGCAGGACCTGCCCCGATTACTGCAGACTGCTGAGGAGGACCCCCCCCCCAGAAGATACAGCTAAAAAAGTAACTATAGGGAACTTATTTAAAAAATAAAGGGCGGGTCCTGAGCAGGGAAAACCAATGGGTGAAGGCGGGAAGTCAGCCCGGATGCCCTGGCTCCCAGCTGGCCGCCCCACTGCCGGCCGCAGGCTTCCCGCCCTGGAGCTGGCTTTGTGTTGCTAATAAACCAAGAGAGCCCAGGAGCTGGGGAGAAACCCAGCTGCAAGGGACTGGGGGGCTTCACCCAGACGCGTGCAGGGGAGCGGGACTCTCCGGCTTCCCACTCGCACTTCGATTTTGCGCAAAGGAAGATTTTAATAAAATTTCTCTCATTCTCATCTGTAGCCTGTCCTTTCTTCCACGTGCTAAGTCTCCAGGGAAAATATTTAAGGTTTTGTTTCATCACCTGAGATTTTTCACAAAGCGGGAAAGCTATGAGCTTAGTCTTACATAGGAGAAAGGCAATTATTTTCCAGAAAACCTTTAAAATAATCTTTAAAAGTTTATGCATTGTTTTAAGAAATTTATAAAGTGCAGGAATATATTATTCTCTAATAAAACTCATTTCATGAAGGTTTTGCAAATATACCATTATTAACATTTTTCCTTTCAGAAAACATTTGGGAACTATGTCCATCCACGCTGAATTAGGGTTTAACTTCAAACACAGGGGACTCAAAATCCAGCTGTTTGCTCACTGCCCTTTTGAATTTCAGCTGTTTATTAGAGACTGGAAACGCTGAGTGGAGCCCGAAGCCTTCTTCCCGCCCACCCTCGGATAAAATAAAATGAAATAAAATAATAAATAATTTTAGCGATGGAGTTAAGGTAAAAGCTTCTTGCCGAGTGGTGGTTTTTCTGGATGGAACCCATTCAAATTTCAGCGTTTGCTGGTGTTATCTGAATACAGGGAAACAAGACTGAAAATGTGGTAGCAGAGAAATAAAAATAAAACTGAAGGCGAACAGCTGTCTTTTACCCCTGGCCCCATCCTCCTCCCTGGCCGTCGCCTCCTGGGGAGGTGGGCTGTCTCTCGGGCCGGCCTCCCTGCCCGGTGATGGACATGCTGCCCCCACAACCCCGCACCCGCCATGCTGGCCCTGCTGTCCTGTCCTCATCCTCCTCAGGGGCAGCAGGAACCACAGACACAGCCCAGGGCCAAGGAGCTCTGAGGGCAGTGACCATGCTGGAGGACAGGCCCAGCAGTGCCCTGGCCCTTGCTTTCACACTGGCAGGACTTGTTTGGTGCCAACTTTCACTCATAAATGCAGATAAACTGTGTCCCACGAGAGGCCAAGCACAGTCCCCAGGATCCTGTGTGGTGGGCTATGGATACCTGGGTCTAGCTCCTCTCTCGGGCTGCGTTGCTGCGCACATGCCCTGCCCAGGTCCCCTCCGCGGGCAGAGCCCCCCAGACCAGCACTGACCCTATGTCCTGGGAGGAGAGGGCTCCCCAGTGGGCGCATCCTGACGTGGGTTCCCTGCAGCACAGGCACCAGGATCCAGGGCAGTGACCTGCCCCACGCTGTCTCCTTGGGCACTGCAGGCAGAGCACAGAGTCCACAGCAGCAGTCCCAGTGGGCAGGTGCCCACACGCCGCTTGGACCCATTCCCCAGTTCTGTATGACTAGGAGCAGAGGTTCTGTGGGGGGCATGGGGTGTGCCTCCAACAGCAGCAGTGAGCACTGAGGAGCAGGAGCGTCATGCGAGGGGACCCCTTGAGGAGGCCTCAGGGAGGGACCCCTGGCCTAGCAAAAGAAGCAGGACAGCCCAGACCCCATCAGGGAGGCGGAGGAGGTGGTCAATCAGCATCGAGGCCCAGATGTGGGAGACTGGGGCTCTGGCCACAGTGGCTCAGGGAAGTACAGAGGCCCGGGAGGAACTTGGGGACCTGACCACAGCAGTCGGAGGGGACCCCAGTCAGGGGCCTGTCCAATGAGTTTGGATCCAACCTAGCTGGATGTCAGGCTGAGCTCCAGCAGAGGCAGAGCCGATGCAAGTGTGGTCACCTGATGAAGGAGACGGAGACCCTGCAGGTCCATCCGTGCTGGCTACACGGACCCAGCCAAGGGTGGTGCACAGGCCTGGGTGGTGAGGGATGGGCACTGATGCCCAGCCAAGCCAGGGTTCCAGGTCTGCCAGGCATGGGACGGCTGAGCACAGGTTTCATGAATCAGGCCAACACCAGTTTCCCAGGGCTGGCAGAGAAGGCTGCAGGTGGTATGGGGGTCCCTCTCGCCACTAATGGTCCCTCTCAGCCTTGCTGCCGCCTCCCCACTCAAACCCCAAGTGTTTTGCAAAAAGCCTCATGCAATGGACCAGTTTACCGGAGTATCACACTCCTGATCTCTATGCGGAAGGCTCGTTCACACACACAAGCCGGAAGGGTGCCCCCCCACACCCTGGGAAAGATGGTTAACACACGGTTAAGACACTTGCGAAATTTGTCTCTGTCCTCCAAATAGATCCCTGAGAGGATGCCACAGGCTAAGACTTTTAGGAAATTCAAAGTTTAAGTTCAATTTTGTCTTATCATGTGCAACACTTGCATGCCTTCAAGTGTGCTAGGAGTGGCTGCTGGGATGCTGTGCCCTGGCCCAGGGCCCCCAGAGGCTGCCTGGGACCAGCCATTGCTCTCTGCTTCACTTAGGTGCACAACTGGGTGAGCAGATTAAGATGGCTGCAACTTTACCTCTGCCCTTCTGTTTACTTTAGGGAAAAGAATGTGGATTGGATGGTCCTCAGAGAACTTCACACCAGTGGCTCCTTTGGCCAGCACAGGACGCTTGGAAAGCAGCTTCCTTTCAGAAGTACATTGCCCTGTGAGCCTGGGTCTCCTCCTTCGCACCAGGGCTGCAACCTCAATGCCTCCTGGTCCTGCCCAGGGTGGGGTGGGGAGTAGAGCCAGCTGAGCCTGAGCCCCATCTCCCCAGAAGCATCGCTAGCCGAGCACCGCCCTGAGGGCTCCAGTGCAATCACCTTCCGTGCTTGCTGGTGCAGACACAAAGCTGCCCTCAGCCTCTTTCTCCCTGCACAAAGCTCTCGGGATGCGAGCAGGGTGTCAGGAGGGCTGCTATTCTGCTGCGTGAAGAGGGCGCCACCTCCCCTCCAATTACCCTGGTCACCGGGTGGCACGTCGGAGGCTGGCGCCTTCCCGCAGCTGGGTTTAAATGGCTGATTGGAGCGAGGTTTCCAGTGGGCAGAGCGCCTGTGCCCACGCCTGTCCCACCCCTCAGGTGCAGAGCACACCGCACCGAGCCTCCGCCCCTTGGGACCTGCAAAGCTGCCACGGCCGACACACACTTGGTGGCAACGGCCTGTTGGGGGACGGTCCCCACTCCCCGTGTGCCCATCGTGACTCCCACGCCTCACCCGGTGTGAGCCCACACAGGGTTTAGGGCGCAGGACCCAGGAAGCTGTGCTGGGCCCCTTCCCTCCCAGACACAGTGTGGGGGCGGACGTGTGGGTTCCCCTGAGTGGGTCCCCCTGATGGGGTCTCCCTGCATGGGTCTCCAGGCACAGGCTCGGCAGACCCCACACTGGGCCATCACCCCTTCACTATGGACCCCGCGTGCTCCAGGGCTGGTCGCACCTCAGCACCCCGAGCAGAGGAGAGCGCCCCGGCTCCCACAGCAGCCCTGTGGGAGGCATCCTGGCTGCTGCCCAGGCCCCGAAGCGTACCCTTCCAGGCCACTGCCTGAGGGTAGCTCGCTTGTAGACACCCACAGATGCAGTGTCTCCCCTCTTGCAGAGGCTGGAAGAGGAGGCTGAAGGAGGAGAGCAGAGCTTCCCAGCTCAAACCCTGGCCTTTCCAGGCCCCGCAAGGTCCCCAAACAGCCAGCTTCCTCCCTGGCTGCTGCTGGGATGGCTTCTGCCTGTGGTGCGGGAAGCCGGATGCCTCTGCCCTGTGCTGCTTCCCTGTGGGAAGGTGGGGACCTTCTTGCAGCTCTTGCCAAGGCCAGCAGCAGGGTCAGGGCTGAGTCTTCTGCAGACACAGGTAAGGCATCTTGAGCCAGGACTCTAGGCTCAGCCTGCTGCCAGGCTAATGCTGAGGAAGGAGCAGGAGAGATGGGGCACCTGTCGGGACTCTGGCCCACCTGGCGCAGGCTCAGAAGCAGAGGCCCTGAGGCCCTGAGGCCAGGGCACACAGTGGGCCCAAGTCCCTGCACTTGGAGGCCCTGTAGGAAGACATGGGGCCATCTCCTGCCCAAGGTCTCTGCTGTCCCCAGGCTGCATCTAAAGCAGGAAGTGACAGAGCCTTCAGTTCCCAAGGGACCTGATGTGGGGTGGAGGCTGCGGGCCCTTGTGAGACGGAGGCAACTGAGCCATGGCAAAGGGGACCTTTGTTGGGCCTTGAAGCCCACAGGGCCAGCAGGGGAGCGGGGTAGGAAGGTGGCCGGTCAGGTGGCAGGGCATTGTGACCCAGGACACAGAGGTGGGAGGGTGCGTGTTTCAGAGCAGGGTATACTCTGGGGAGAAAATGCCACGGAAGACATCTGTGCACCATCCGCTGTGCAGGGACGGTCACTGAGAGGTTTCAGTCAACAGGTCAAAGAAGCAAAGTAATTTTAGGAAAAATTCTGGATTTTAAGAAAATGTTTTTGCTATAATTTTTTAAAGTATGAAAATATTAGTAGCTAAAAGTAATAGGCACCCTTTAAAAATACTTGAAAAATGCCAAAAACTGTGACAAAAGACCCATGGTAGTGGCACTTTGGAGGCCCGGGAGTTGGCTGGGGCTGGGGGCAGCAGGAGAGGCAGAAGGTCACGGAGCTGTCCCCACCCTTGATGGCCACCCTTCCCTTTGCATCTCACCTCCAGAGCCAGCTGCCCAGGCAAACAGCTCTGCTGAAATCACGCCCTGTTGGCAAAGAAAGCAGATTCTCAGAAACACAGGAGCCCATGGCTTGGATGCTCTGGTCAGCAGCAAGTGTGGCCAGTTGCCTTGTGACGACACAGTGAAGAGTGGCAGGAAGGCTGGGCGAGGCTCAGGTCCTCTGGGCACACAGGACAGAGGGAGACGCCCCGAGTGGGAAGCACCCTCCTTTCCTGGGCATGTCAGTGGCCAGTGACCACCACCCAGGCTCCCTGCTGTCTTCACTAACAACTGGACAGCTCTGGCTGGGGGCTTGTGCTTCCAGGACAAGTGGGGCTGGGTGCAAAGCAGCACTGTCATTTCTCTGGGAAATAAATAGAGGAGCAAAGAAGTTCTGGGAACCCCGCTGGCTGGGGGACAGTGTGTGTGGCGGTGTGTTTAGGCACGCAGGGCAGAGGGAAGATGTCTGCTCTGCAGGAGAGTTTCCCACCAGGGACAGGCGTGCACCTGTGTGTGCATTTGTGCATGTGTGTGTATGCTCCTGGCTGCTTATGAGTATGAAATACTGAACAATGGGATTGTTTGACCCAGAGACAGTAGAAATGAATCCAGGCCAAATATTGCAAGACCTGGTTCTCCTGAGCTCCTTGGTAAGGCTGAGCTAACTTGGGCGGTGCTGGGGCTTTGCCTGGAGTGAGTCAGCAGCAGTGGAGAGGGGGCCCAGCTGCCCTGCAGCAGAGGAGAGCTGCAGGCATCTGCTGGTTTGCCATGTGAGCTGCAGTCTGGTCATCTCTGCTGGCCAGGGGCACAGTCCTGGAGGACTTTTCTTCTCAGGACAGATTGGACCACGGTCAGCCTGTCCTAGAGTCTGATGCATTTTCCTGTTTCTGGTGCCACTGTCTTATGTAAAATGTCTGGTTTGTGGCCTGAGCCCTGAAATGGGGCCCGGGGACTTCAAGAGCTTGGGCTTCAGTGGCTTCTGAAGAAGACTGGGGTGGGGACAGAAAAGAGGAGAGAAGGGAAAGGAGAGGAAGGGAAAGACATGCTGGCTCCAAGGGCCAGGGCCAAGCTAGGCTGAGCGTTGCTGAGTGGAATCACGCCTCAGGTGCAGAGCGGCCCAGGGACAGACCCCATGTGCAGACAGCGGCATGGGCCCGGCCACTTCGTGGCTCACAGATCTCCGCAGGGCGAGGGGTGTGCCTGTTTCTAGTGAAAGCGACCTTGGTCCCTGGCAGAGACTGGGCACCTGCATCTTCACCCAGGCGATGGGGTGCTGCCTGAGCAAAGCGTGTGGGGCTGTCGGTGCCCCTGCCTGGTGGAGCGCTCCAGAATCAGGGTTTCCAAGCTAGGATGAGGGCAGCTGGCAGGCTGAGCTAGGTTTTCTTCTCTGGATGACAGTGTCTGACTCCTGCTCACACTCTGCTTCCGGGGCTCTGTGGGGACCTCAGGATGGTCTGTGAGACGTGCCGAGCCAGGCCACAGGAGTTTTCTGCACCTGGGGCTTGTTTTGTCACCCCAGACTCTGTCTCACTATGGTGGTCCTGAGCATATTGTGTGTGCATATATATGTGTGTGCATGAGACACACGTCATGTCTCATGATGTGTGTGCATATATATATGCAGGCATGTTCACATTTGTATGATGTGCATGCATGTTTGCTCAGGTGTGTGTATGTGTATACATCTGTGCTATGGTGTGTGGAGGCTGGTGCATCTATGCAAGTGTGCACATGTATGTGTATGTGTGTATACATGAGTCTATACAAGTGTGCAGACATGTATATATGTATGTGTGTCTATGTGTACGTGTATATGTCTATACAAGTGAGTATACATGCATAATATATATATATGCATGTGTCTACATGTGTGTATGTGTGAACATGTGTGTGTCTGTGTGTACACATGTGTGCATGTGTGCGTGAGTCTATACAAGCATGTACATGTGTGTGCACATGTGTATGTGTGCATATGTGTGAGTCTGTGTGTGCGCACATGTGTATGTGTGGGTGCATGTGTGCCTGAGGCTCCCGGGGAATGAAGTGATTGTCCCTTGGACACATGAATCACACAGCAATGGTTTCCACCAGTGTCCTGCTTGTGGGGATGCACAGTGATTCTGAGATTGTCACAAGCCCTCTGCTCAGAGCCACACCAGGGGTGACACACAGAGTCCCCAACACTGTTTAGGATGGCGAGGCCACCACTGGACATCAGATGCATCTCTGCATTTGGCCTGTGGAAGGCTGAGCAGTAGGGAATCTTACAGCGCATTGGTGGGGTTCAGTATAAAATGGGGATGAGATTCAGTCCTCCTGGGAATAAAGAGCCTGATGCAAATCACACGCAGTTCACGCTAAGTTATAACGCAGACAACAAAGGGTGGCCACCTGGGGCTCTGCAGTGCTCAGAGCTCACCCAGCAGTGTCCTCTTAGCAAGACCCCAGATGCCCTTCTCCCCAGCAGCCGTGGGGAGCTGCTCCTTCCCCGCTGGGCCCCCCACTCCTGGTCCCCTCACTCTGGCGGGGGGAGCACAGACTCTCTGTGTGTGAGTCCTTGCTGGAGCTGTGCAGGAGGCTGCACAGCTGCCTCCTGGAGTATTTGGTGTCCAGGTAATGAGAGGACCTCTGGCTGCTGCATGCCTGGGGACACCAGTGTCACCTCCACTGATGGGAGAAAGTCCTGGCAGAAAGGCACTGAGGACCATGACAGTCCCAGAGGCGGCTGTGCAATCATTGCTGGAGACACAGCCAGAACCCTGTGGAGTCTTCTGGGTAGCTTGGAAGAGGGCAGGAAGTTAAAGCTACAAGAGAGACAAGAAGGCGGCAGGAGGGAGACTCCCTGTCACCAGAGAATGGCTCCTGGACCAGCTCAAGGTCCTGTGGTCGCAGTTCCGGCTCTGAACATCCTGAGCCACAGGAGCCGCTGCCGTACCGGTCCTCAGGTCCCAACGGCAGGGCCTTGGCCTCCTCCCAGCCCCAGGGGATGCAAACCTCACTGACCTGCTCTCCTGGGGAGGAAAGGTCAGCAGGCACTTGCTCCGGAACACACTTCTCCCCACCTCAGCACTGCCTGGCACTCAGGGATGTTCTGGCTTCCGGTCCCAAGACACCTCTGTTCCCTCTGCCCTGCATCGGGCCGGTGCAGAGACAGGCAGGAGGCCTCACACAGCAGCCTCTGCTCGAGGTGACCATGACAAGGACGCCGAGGTGATTAACAGTGTGACTGCCCCGCCGGCAGGAGTTCTGTTACCAGGAAAGCTGTGGAGCTTCCCCTGAACCACAGCGGGCACCAGCTCTCTGCCACCACTGTGCCAACTGATGCTCCTAATTAGCGCCAGGGACAGTCCCTGGCTCTGCAGGGACCTGGGAAGTGCTGTCCACTTAGCAAGTCTGTCCAAGCAGGGGCAGGCTGAGAAACGGTGCTGAACACAAATTTAAACACAGACAAAATCCGAAGGCAAAATA
The DNA here is from genome assembly GCA_004027455.1 of Hydrochoerus hydrochaeris. Classification (NCBI taxonomy): domain Eukaryota; kingdom Metazoa; phylum Chordata; class Mammalia; order Rodentia; family Hydrochaeridae; genus Hydrochoerus; species Hydrochoerus hydrochaeris. The sequence continues at coordinate 9,064 of PVLA01015223.1, read as the reverse complement.
GTTATCTCCCGCCTCAAATCAAAATTTTAAGCAGTTTAGCCCTCTCTGTCTTCCCGAGAGTTCTACACAACAAACTTCCTGCGCCGTGAGCGCAGGCGGCGCGCCCAGCCCTGCTCTCTGGAAGCGGCTGCTCGCCCTTTGTGATCCTGGTGCTCGCTGGCTTATTACGGGGTGCATTATGCAGCCGCGCGGCAGTGATGGGACACGGCAACCCCGCTGTGAGAATGCCTATCAGCGCTTCTTTTAAGGCCCTTTCTCAATTGTCAGCAAAGTATTTTTTAAGGTTAAAAGGTGTAAAATTATTCTGAAATGCTTTTCTGACCTGTCGCCTATCACTGCAAAGAGCTATAGTTCATTTTTTTTCTAAAATTGTATTTTTTGAAATGCAGTAATATTATAAGAATAAGCTTTATAGGAGGAAAATAGTCTCCTGAAATGCACATGGTATTTTTTCATGCCTTCTCCTCCAATGATGGCAATATCAATAATTGTTTCAAGCTTAAAAATGATAATTTCTGATGCAATTTTTCTTACCCTAAGCCTCCATTTCTGCATTTCTGGGGTGAAATTAATATAAATGACCACTGCTTTTTGCATCATTTTCTTCTTCTTCTTTTTTTTTTTTTTTTGTAACTCTTACTGTTCACATTCAGCACTGTCAAAGTCAGGTTCACCACGTCGTGAGATACAACCTCATTACACTGCACTGTGCAGGCGGCTGCCACCCTCCCGCACTTTGATTGAACCCACACTGGGAGAGGCTGGACCTCAGCCCACAGCCTGGGCTGTCACTGCGCCTGGCTTCCTGTGGCCCAGCTCATGTAGCAAGGGAGGCTCCAGGCTGAAAAAATTGTTTCACAATGTGAGATAAGTTCTTTTCCAGGTTTGTTAATAATCTTTTAAAATTGTTCAAAATGCCCCTAACCCTGACAGGCCTGGTCCCCTAGTAGGGGAAGTCCTGCCCCACCCCCCACCCCGCCACACCTGTTCCACATTGAAATTGAGTCCCTGCTGGAGCAATGGCTTCCTAAGCAAGATGCAGAGAAAAGCACTTGGCACAAGGCTGGGAGGGCCAGGTTGGGCTTCCTGGGGAGGAGGACCAGGGGGTACTAGAGTCCCTGTCCCTAGCCGGGTGTGGTGGGGCGTGCCTGGAGTCCCAGCAGTCTAGAGGCAGAGGAAGGAGGACTGCAAGTTCAAGCCCATCTTGAACAACTTGGTGACTTGGGGAATTGTTTCAAAATAAAAAAGAAAGGTCCAGAAACATGCTCAGTGTGAAGTGGGGTTCAATCTCCAGCACCGGAAAACGAGAGAAAACACTCTCAACACAAGGATTGCATGAGGCTCAGCCGCTGGCAGCTGCCCACACCCTTGCTCTCCGGTTAGGGGCTGCAGGAACCCATCTGTCAGCTCATACTCTGCCCTCAGCCGAGGTGCTCGTGCAGTGGGGGTCTGCAGTTGTTGGCTCTGTGCAAGGTTCTCGGTCCGCTGTGTGGCACGCATTAGCTCAGTCTGAGTGCTCCCAGTAACCACGGCAGGCTCTCCTGCACTGGGACTTGGGGAATGCTGTCACAGACACCACGGTCCTGGCAACCTGGGCAGCAGTGGCTGCTCCGTGGTCTGGGTGGTGCGTGGACAACAGGGTCGGGGGCCCCGCATCCCCATGTGGAAATGCCGCTGCCGGGTGGAGAGCTCATACCCCGGCGCAGCACCCAGCTGAGTGCCACGCTGACTGAAGGCTGGGACAACAGCTAGGGTGCCTCAGGGCAGAGCGTGCGGGATGAATACAAGTTTGAAATACGCTTTAGGAGGCCACCATGCAGTACTTAGGGACTGTAGTCCCTTGTGTGGATCATGTGCATACGCAGCGCACATCCTCGCCCTCTTTCCCTCCCATCCCCTGCCTTCGGGTCTTGGTCCCCTTCCTGCTCCAGAAAGATTCATCTCCCTGCTTCCTGTTACCAACTTCTTATTTTGCTCTTTAGTTATACTTTCTTATACGAGAAAAGCCACGCAATGTCCAAGCGTGTTTGATTTGTTTTACTTAGCATTTTGCCTCAAGGTGCAGCCATTTCCCTACAAACGACTCCGGCTTCCCTTTTAGGGTGGCAGGATGGTTGTCTTGGTTACTCTCGCATCCCTGGAACACGACCCCCAGCACCACTAGTCAGAGGAGGAGGGCTTGGTGTGGGCTCACAGCCTTGGAGCCACAGTGGGCTGGCGGTGGGTGCTGGTGGGGCGGAGAGTGGGCAGCAGGCAGGGGCCACGGGACAGGGAGAGCCAGACCTCTCCGGCCATGCCCCCGGAACCCCCTCTTCTGGTGGGGCTTCAGTTCTCAACATCACACCCAGCTGCAGACTAATCCCTGACTACTCCAGTGGTGACTGTTACACCTCTATGATCCGGTCACCTCCCACAAGCCCCAGCTGCCAACGCATGAGGGTTAGGGGGACAGTTAGCTATAAACCACAACTGCAGTGCTCCATCGTGTGCACGATGGTTAAATCCATCCACCTGTTGATGGACATACAGGCCACTTGTGAGACTGAGTCACTGCTGCTGTCTACGTGGATGTGTGCGCCTCACCATAGCCCGAGCCTTCAACTCTTTTGGGAAAACGCCTAGGAGAAAAATAGCAGGGCCACGGGGACTCTGGTTATAGTCTTTTGAGGAATCTCCACACTAATCTCTAGAGTAGTTGTACTAGTTTACATTCCCGCCAGCAATGTAGAAGGTTTTTGTTTGTTTGATCTCCAGGGCCTCAGCAGCATTTCCTGTTACCTGATTTTTGATGCTAGCCGTTCTTTCTGGGATGAGATAGAACCTTGGCATTGTTTTAATTTGCATTTCTTCAGTGGCTAGCAATGCTGAAAGTTACTTTGATAGTTATTGGTCATGTGTACTTCTGTGAAGTGTCTTCATATCAGTTGCCCATTTTCTGAGCAGGAGTTTTATTTGGGAGGTTCTAACTTTTCGAACTCTTTGCATATTCTAGATACTCCTCTGTCTGAGGAACAGCTGATGAAAACAGCTTCCCCACTCTGTAGCCTGTGTCTCTGCTGGTTGCTTCTTTTGCTGTGCAGAACCTTCTAACTCTGATGTGATCCCTTTTGCTGATTTTGGGAGCTATTTCTTTCCCAGTTAGGGTTCTGTTCAGCGAGTCCTTGCCTGAGCCAGTGTCTTTAAAAACTTTATCTGTTTATCCTCCAGCAGCGTAAGTGCTTGTTTTAACATTTGAGTCCTGGATCTGCTTTGGTTTTAGCTCAGTACTGGGTGAGATGAGGGCTAGGCGCAGCCTCCCCCGTGGAGAGCCAGCTTCCCCGTACCATTTGTTACCGAGTCTGTGATTCCTGTACTGCGTGTTTTTGGCTCCTCTGACAAAGATCAGATGGCTGAATGTGCTGAGTTTGTTTCTGCAGCCTCTGTCTGTCCTGTTGATCCTCATGTCTGCTTTTGTGCTGGTACCAAGCTGTTTTTATACCTGTAGCTGTGTAATATAACTTGAAACCTGGGATTGTGATGCCTCCTGCTTTGCTCTTGTTGCCCAGAATTGCTTTTGCTATTCAGGTGCTTTCTGGTTCCCTATGAAATTTAGGATTATTTTCCCTTGTTCTGTGGCGCATGCTGTTGGTATTTTGACTGCTTGTGTTAAATCTGTGTATCAGTTTGGGAGTATGGCCATTTTGAATATTGGTTCTGCCTATCCAAGAACAGGGGACAGCTTTCCATTTTCAGATGTCCACTTCAGCCTCCAAAGATAGAATTTCTTATGTGCAAATAGGAGATCTAGGACAGGAATGCACCGAGTGGGCTCAGCACCAAGCCTCCTGCAGAGACTCGAAGTTGTAGCTGATGATCTACTCGAGGCTGGCAGCCTGTGGTATCACCAGAGCCAGGCTGTTGGACACAGCTGTGTGACAAGGTGACAGCTGCTTCCCTCTGCAGGCTCAGACACCAGAAGGAAGTCACATCCTCCTTGGTGTGACCCCCAAGGTGGAGTGTGGCTCAGAGGACATCAAGATCCAGGGACTCACAGTCCGCTGGGCACCAGGACTGTGCCTGGAGATACTTGGTCTGGAGAGGACATGCAGGTGGATGACAGTGGACACGGGGGATGGACAGCTTCTTAACCAGTTCTTATCAAACTAGAACGCAGTTGAAGTCATGTACTGACGAGCTATGCTTCACTTTATTGGGCGATTGCTTAGATGCTGGGGAAGAGTGGGTCAGATGTGCAGGACCAAGCTGGGGTGTTCCCAGGAGTGAGTTTGTGGACACTGGAGGACGGGAGGGCCAGGACGCTGTAGTTGGGGAAGCCTCGAGACAAGCCGTTTGCTCTTCGGTTGTGGAAAGCTTGTGCTGGTCAACAGCCTCTCAGAAGTTTAAAGCTGAGGCTTTGTTCCAGAGGGGACAGAGCTGCTCACGGCAGCCGAGTGAGGCAAGTGTGGACACCAGTGCATGGTGGGGAGCAATTGCACCATCACTCCTGGCCAAGGTCAGTGCTGGACAGGCCCAGGTCAGGGAGTCCCACTCTGACCCAGCTCTCAGTGCTGCTCAGTGCCCAGTAGGTGACACATCTGTCCCCTTGGCCAGCCATCGTGGTAATGCAGAGATGGACCAATATTTTTTCTAGGTTTCACTAACACTTGTCAATGGTGCCTAACTACTTAATAAGCTGACTGTTTGGTGCTTCGGTGCTTCTTTCGGTCTGCGACACTGTGGAAGAGATTCCAACACAAACCCCTGTGTGAGCCCTCGGCACCTGGCACAGTTACGCGCAGCTCAGAGTCAGCAGGGAGGGGATGAACGAAGGGACATATGTCAGTCCTCAGTCAGTCCTGCCCTCCATCCCATGCACTCGGGGCTCCTCTGGCCACATGGGCCTCCCCATGTGCCCCAAGTCGGGGTTATAGTGACATCATGAAGACAGCACCGATTGGCTGTCAGATATTCTCCATCTTCCACTGAACGTTTGCTTCTGGACAACGTTTTTAAGGTTTTTAAGGTTTTCACTTCACCTGGAGAAACTTCTCGACTCCTGACATCTCCAAGGCGTCCAAACACATTTTTCTCAGAAGGAACCTGAGGTCAGAGCGAGAGACTGAGCGAGGACACTGTCCTTGGGGACCCCTTTGCATGGAGAATGTGGCTTGGCCTGGCAGCTGCCCTGTGGAGCTGCAGCCCACGGCTGCCTCGGCCCAGGGCGTGTGCCGAGTGCGGGGTGGGTGCTGGTTTTCAGGGACGGGATTATTTAAATGACAGAAATGTTGAAATCTCCTTCAATTTCTTTCTTCTCTAAATCATTCATTACTCCTGGATGTTTTAACTAATGTTTTCCTCCTTTGACATTTGGACCCACTAGACTTTTAAAAAGTCACAAATTGTCCCTAATAACAGCACAAATTATGTAGGCTGTTGACTATTTGAGCATTTTTTTTTTAGCACTTTATCTTTTGCGTGTTACAGAGCAATCATTTTCATTAACCATTCCTCATATCCAAACAAGCTGGCAGTTTAGCATAATAATAAAGCAATTTCCTGTTCTGTGATGTTGACATGGAAGTCCATGGAAGTGACACTCCGTGCAGTCACAGAGCAGTGGCGTTTAAGCTCCAGGGACTTGGGTGTGGGGTCTGCAGCGCCCCTGTCCCACCAGCTCCTGTGTGCCGGGCTGGGTGTGGGGTCACAGAGGGCCCCTGCACACAGCAGGCACTGCACAGCCTCTGCGAGAAGCCAGCCACCAACATGCACTAGCTTCTCCTAAAGCACTGTCCTTGCTGCCCCAGATGATGAGCTAGGGCCACTGCCATGTGGAATCAGAAGAGAAGTGGCCCTCCTGTGGGGAAGAGAGAGGAGGAGGAGCAGGGCAGGAGCGGGCCTTGTTTGTCCCGAGTCCAGGGGACATCCTTGATCCTCCACAGAGCCACGATGCCCGGCAGCCCAGAGCTTCTCATGTGGGTAGCAAAGAGGTTGTGAAGCAGAGAGCTTTGCAGTCCCAGTTCGCTTCCCAACAGCCCTGTGCTTGGGGAACTCGGCTCGGCCTCCCCAGGAGTGGACCCCAGGGACTGTCAGACCATGGGCAAAGTACCCATGTGAGGGCTCCTGCGTGTCTGGGCAGGCTTGGCCGTCCAGGGTCCCTTTGGCCCATGCACTCCAGGCCAGGGCAGCCTCGCCTGGGGGAGAGCGGCTGTGAGCCCTGTGCTCTGCCGCGAGGGAGCAGGGCACCGTCTGTCTCTGCCCTCTCCGGGCGTGTTCTCATCTCCTTAACTTCTCTGAATGCTGACTCTGCAGGCAGCAGAAAAGCAGAGGCAGGAGTTAAAATCCATGAACTAGGCTTGATCCTCTTCACAGTGGCTTCTAAGGAAACCAAGTGGCACCTCAGTTGGGATGTATGGTTTGCGCTCCCTGTGTTCTAATGACCCCAGGGGATGGGCGGCGGCACTGTGGGTGACAGCATGGTGGCCCAGGCAGGTCCTGCTTCCAGCAGACCAGGGATGCTGGGGACTCCCAGGGGGGTCATCCTGCTCCCTGGTGACGAGGCCCTCAGCTCCTGTCCTTTGCTACTGACACTGTGAGTGAGCATCCCGTCGCCTGGATGTGATGAGCACATAGAGCCAGGCTCGGAGCTTATGTTCCCCGGCATCTGAAGGGTGATGAGACTGACGGGAAGACACTGTCCAAAGCATCAGCCTCTCTTTCATTTTGTTTTATCCTTGCTTTAAAAAAGGCTTTGAGCTTCTTTTCCCTCCCTTTCCCTTCCTTCCTTCCTTCCTTCCTTCCTTCCTTCCTTCCTTCCTTCCTTCCTTCCTACCTTGCTTCCTTCCTTGCACCATTTGCTTCATGAGAGTCAACTTAAAAGAGAATCACTGAGATTTGTTAATGTTCTTTGGCAGGACGTTCCCGATGTTTGTAGGGCATGATGTAATTTCACGTGTCTAAGTGACACGTGCTATTTAGAATCATACAGAATTCATACAGGTTTTCAAAAGTTCTGTGCTCCCATTTGCAAATCGCAGCAGTCACTGCCAGGAAGTCTGGGGGTCACACCCATGTCACTCATATCACTGACGCAGAAGGCCCTGTCGAGGGTCACAAGCTGGCCACACTTACATCTCTGCCTCTGTGTCTTCTTGGTTCTTCTGGGAACCCTCACCCTCCTGCCAGCCCCTCCCACCTGAGGTTCTGAGCTCCGTCGAAGGAAGTAGCCTCAGCAGCATCGTGGGAAGGAGGAGTGACTCAGGTCTCCACAGGCCGCCAAGCTCACTTCTCACATGGGCAGGGCAGGGCTTCGTGACTGAAATTGGGAGGGGAGGGCAGAGGCTCAGCCTTATGTCCACGTGGCCCCTACCTTCTCTTGGCTTTTAGGTTTGGGTGGCAGGAGGCCACACAGGGCCACCTGTGTCCCATCTATAGGACACTGGAGGGCCACAGGTGATTGAGTGGACACCAGGCCATGTGGGGCCACCTCTGTCATTGCATCTCCTGAGTACCTGCTTGGTAGCCTTCACTTCCTCTGGTCACGGCTTCCTGTTCCTTGCCGGGGCACCCCAGGCTGGCCTTCCTGGGGTCTCCATCCTGGCAGGCAGCAGGGGGTGCACAGGGCAGCTTCCAGCATGGCGGGTGTTTGAGGGTTCATCCTTTCTTTGGCCACATGAGGAAGCTGCCCCACATCCCAGGTCATAAGCTTTGAGCTCTGAGCACCAGGGCTACGTGTGCCCCGGCAGCAGGATGGGAAGGACAGACAAACTGAGCTTGGGTGATTCAGAAAAAGTGAGAAACCCCAAAGGTGGCAAAGTCAGCATGGGAACCAGCTCAGGTCCACTGGGTTGGGTCCCCAATTCCAGGAGAAGGGATGAGGACCTGAAGTCAGGTGGAGGGTTCAGGGAGTGGCAGTGAGGCCACTCCAGGCCTCCCTCAACCACAAGCGGGATAGAAGAGTAGGGGGCAGAAGGAGCACGAGGTCCAAGAGATGGTCTCCTCTGAGCGTTCTGCGGATGTTGGGAAGCAAGGCCTGGAGTGGGCCCCTGGCCCTTGGTGTTAGCGCACGCTGGCCTTAAAGCAGAGCCCAGCCCAATCTACGTGCATCAGGGACACGACTTCGGAGGGCTCAGGATGCTGGGAGAATTAGGAGTCTCGGGTGAAGGGGGGACTGGAGGTGAAGGGCTGTGCTGCTGGACAGCGCTGGGCTGTGCGTGGTGTAGGGAGCACAGGCTCCCTGGATCGGTCTGAGAGAATCATCCAGATGGAGGAGAAGGAGCAGAGCCAGGACTAGGCTGAATCCTCTCCCTGGGTCCCAGGGAGCCCCTCAGACAAGTTCCCAAGGCCAGGGTCCCTTCCTGGTTCATCTGCCAGCCCAGGCAGCTGGAAAGCCCTGACTTCTCCTGCCTGCCATCCCCACGTAGAACGCCCATGGCCTCCTGTGATCACACCCTCCCACGCTGTCACTCAGACCCTCAACATCTGGGCTCCAGTGAGCGGAGAATGAAGCACGTGGCTGCGTAAATATTTCCCACCTGGTGAAACAAATGAAAGGCTCAGTGCTTGCTGGAGCTGCTGGAGCCAAGGCCTCCCCACGGCCGTGGGTGGCACTGGGGGACTCGCGCTGTGCTCCTACGGGTAAGATGGGGACACAGGACTCTCTCATCCCCTCCAGGAGCACAGCCCTGCAAACCACAGAACAGAACAGCCTGGAAAGGACAGTAAGAGAGACTGAGCAACACCGTGACTGTCACCGTGTGGAGGGGACAGGTTTCCGCCACCAGAGCGCCTGCTGCCTGCACACCCTATCCTACTAGCACCGTTATTTTCTGTCTGTGCAGGCTGTGGCTTCCTTGTGCAGCTCTGAGCCTGCTCCTGGCGAGGCCTAGGCCAGCAGGGACGGGGAGACTCTGAGGACCCCGTGTCCCGGTGCAGAGTGTTAGTGCTGGGCCTTCGGTTGCCTGCAGACTGCAGCTCTGTGCAGCTCCCAAAAGGGCCCTCGGGACATCAGGGCTTCTGCTGTTGTTCTCCTCGCACTCAGGAGATGAGCTTTCATTTTCGTCTTCCTTCCTCCCTCCCTCCCTTTCCC
>PVLA01015222.1:0-26383 GCA_004027455.1 Hydrochoerus hydrochaeris | reverse complement strand
TCTTTCATTTAAAGCTTTTGTATAAACTCTCTCATACTACTCCCAGAAGGCAAAACCCCACAACCAGTCCTCACAAAGGGGTTATCTAGAGGGCCTCCAGCAACCCCCCTGGAGTCTCCACCCTCGACTCCATATTGAGCATTACATAAAAACATACACATGTGAACTACACAAATTACAATTATCAGTACAAAACATTCCAAGATCCTTGTGCCCAATTCCCACATGCGGCGTCCTTTTCCTGGAGAAGCGATTGTCACAAGGCATGGATGGACTAGGACGCGGCATGGACAGAAAAGGGCGCCGCACCGGTGGAGCTCGCTCAGGGCCCTTCCCCATCCAGCCCTGCCTGCCTTCCCAGCTGCCACCTGCTGAGCACTGGGAATTCCCGAAAGCTGCCCCTGCCCCTGGCACTTTGCACTCTGTGTCTCCTCCAGAATGTCCTCCCTCACTCCCGCTGCCTGCCGAAGTCCTCAGACCTAGCTGAGCGGGAAACCTTTGCCCTCCACCTGCCCAGGGAGAGACAAGCACTCCTGGGTCCTCAGCACTCTGCCCTGACCTCAGCTCCTGCACTTGCCTGTGACACTCACTTGGGTTGTTTGCTGATGAAACTGTCCTCTCTATAAGACCATGAGCTCCTCAAGAAGACACTGCTCCTAGTGCCTGGCAGAGGCCTGGTACATTGAAAGGGCCCATGAATGTTTGTTGAATGAATAAATGAATGAATAATAATATCTTTGGGGAAAAAGGAGAGAAATGTGCTGGAAGAAAGGTTGGGATACTCAAACTGGAGAAGAAGGATACCAGCTACCTGAGAGATCTAGATGCTTGGGAGGTATAAGAGACCTTATCTATGGGCTTAAAACTCCTGTCCTAAATTATTTGTTGAGTGTGAACAATAATACAGTCTCTCCGTCTCTGCACCTGCACGGTGAGGACTCCTTTGTCTGATTAAGGGCTGTCGGGAGTGATTGGCTCCCACCGGACAGCTGAAACCTCTCTCCTCCTGACAGCACGAGCGATAGCTGCGAGGAAGCTGACCCCAGCTGACATGCTCATCTTAAAATATCTCTGTTTCATTGCAGCCCAGATAAAATAGCTGTCGTACTAAAAGTAAGGGCTTCACTCAGGGGTATGCTGGCTTCTCCCAGGACCACCGATAGAGGATCCTGTGACGTCAGAGTTCAGCAGAAGGTCAGGCCAGGAGGACCCTAAGAAACTGGCCCTGGGTGAATTGTATTCTGGGGAGCAGCTCTGTGTTCAGCCTCTTGGGACTAAACCTGCACAAACCAGGCACTGTCATCAGCAGCAGCATTAAGAATTATTTACTGACAGCCCTGCTGGTACTGTGATCCCAGTTACTGGGGAGGCGGAGGCAGGAGGATAATGAATTTGAAGCCAACCTCAAAAAATGAGGCAAACCTTGTGTCAGAAAATGTTAATGAAGGGTCAGAGTGTGGCATGTGTAAGGCCCTGGGTTCCCCAGTTCTACTAAAAACAAGGAAAAGGGGGAGGAGGAAGATGAGGAGGAGAAAGAAGAAGTGAGGAAGTAGAGGAAGAGAAAAACTAAGAAGTGGAGGAGATGGTGTGGAGGAGGAAGAGGAGGAATAATTATGAACTGAGCGTGTACCCATGCGGTGCTGGACTCTACAGATCAAAGAGAGTGACGCTGACACAGCCCTTCCGATGGCCCTTGTACCACAGCAGTGATGCTAATGATCCCAGCCGTTGCTAAGGGCTTCCAGCAAGCAGTGAAGTAGGTAGAGCAGGTGTGAACTGTGTCCCCCCAAAGTACGCTCTAATCCTAACTCCCAACATCTCACAATGTGACTTTCTTTGGAAGTAGAATTATGCCAATATAATTAGTTAAGACGAGGTCATAGGAGAGGAGAGTGAGCCTTAATTCAGTGTGACCGGTATCCTTATAACGAGAAAAGACAAAGAGACCAACTTACAAGGGCAGACTGGCGTGTAATGATGGTGCCCAAGAAGTCAGGTGCCACTACAAGTGAGGACCACCAAGGACAGCAAGCCATGGCAAGGATGGCCAGCACACCCCCAGGTGCTGGGGATCCTCCCCGCCACCAGGCTTGGGAGTGGCCCTCCTGGCACCATGACTTTAGTCTTCAGCTATGTGGCGAAGTAGGCAGGGTAGGACTGAACATCACTTCCACTTTAGACTTGAAGAAACCATGGCTCCAGAACTGTTCTAAGCCACCATACTGGCTGTACTTTGTCATCGCAGCCCTAGCAAATGAATGCCCTGAGATTAGCCACCTTGGTCAGTGTGCCAGGCCTCTAGGAACACACACCGCAAGAGTCCAACGACAGTGGAATTCACAGACAAGGGACTGCCTGACAGTTAAGGTGACCGAACTATTGCCAATCACAGCCCCTCAGGAAGGGAGCTGGGCAGACCGTTACTCTGACTCTCTCCTTCCTTCCCTCCAAGTTTCCCATTGACCAACCGGGAGCTCACAGACAAGAGAGGAAAGGTGCACTTGCAAGAGTCACTGTCTTTGGAGGGTGCCAGGGGACCACATAAATTCACACCCAGCCTACTCACTCAGGAAGAGACCCATAAGGAAGGAACCATCTTTGTTTTTTGAGGACTGATGGTTTTAGGAGGACTCCACCAATGCATGGAAAAACACAAGAAAATTTGTGCATGCAAACAAAACAAAACAACAGCAGCAACGAAAAGACAAATGTGCAAGAAAGGGATGCGCTTGTGGGTAGAAGCAGGCAGACTGGCCAGGGAGACCATCTCCCTCCTTCCTCACCAGACACCTCCTGTCCCCAGTGAAAAATAGGACCAGTGCCAAGGCATAGCTGGAGAGAACGAGCCTGGCGGAACCAGGTCAGGGGTCAGGACAAGCGCACGGGTAGGATCAGGACCCACTCACCGGCCTCAGACAGTGTGTCCTAGGGTGAAGGCTGGGGGAGGGTCTATGGGGGCGGTAGAGGGTTGGGATTCTGTGGCTGGGGAGTCCACCCTGTCCTGTGCCCTTCCCCAGGAGGCCCAGGAGCAGACTTCTATGTGGCCCAGAGCTGTCCCTGTCTCTCCTCTACGAGTAAGACACACATCTATCTTGTTCGCCATTTCTGGTGCTAACATAGGTCCCTGATAAATATTTGCTGAACGAATGGAAAAGTAAGGTTCCAGAGGGAAGAGAATACTGCCAAGGGGGAGTGACTTGACCACAATAATTTCATGGGCCAGATACACCTGGGACAGCAGATAAGCTTGCAAAGCGCTTCTGCTGCGGGCGGTGGGTAGGGGGTGAGGGTGGGGATGGGATTCTTTTGCCTGGTGTCCTCCACCACGACTTCAGGCTGAAACCAAAAAGCCATCCTGTCCCTATGGCAATTTGCCTGAGCTTCAGGGGTGATCACCCACCCCCGTGCACTGTCTCCAGGCATGTGGCCTCCAGTACCCTCAGCACAAAGATTTCTGCAGGACCCGAGTGGATCCACAGGGTGGGTTTTTGGGGAACTGGGGAGAGGGGCCAAAGCCTGAGCATGTAGGAAGCCCTATCAGGTCAGCAAAGGTCACCAGAACAGGACACCTGCTCCAGCAGACAGGAAGCAGACTCCTGCCACTCTCAGAGCAACGGGCGTGTCCTCACCAGTGTGCTTGACCATGAGACCGTCCTTTTCCGACGAGGACGTACACTGAGGCTTTAATTATAGCTTGTCACTCACGTACTGTCCCCGGGAGATGCCGAGCTGGACAGCAGAGGAAATGAAACTCTTGCCTCAGATGGCTCATCCTGTCTGTCAGGAAATTTCAAACTCACAAACGATAATATCCTGGACTGTGGCAGGGCGGTGCCTCCCAAGGGCTCATCCTGCCCCCTGCTCTCTGCAGGCCCTGCCAGGGTGCTCACACCTGTTATGGGACAGGCAGCCTCTGCCAGATGCCACTGATCAATCCCATCAGGCAGCTACTGGCTCAAGGTCACCCAGCAGAGAGTCAATGGAACAGATAGAGCTATGAGCACTTTGTTGCTGTGGGCTCCTTACTGTCACTTTAAAAATGCCCCAGAAGGGAACATTTGCAGTAACACTAAATTTATCACCACTTTCTGCCAAGAGCAAAGGCCTGTGTAAAACCATCCCAAATAATCCTCAGGGCAGAGGCCAAATTGGTTATAATTAGTATCCCCACTATTCCCAAGGGAAAACCAAGACTAGCGAGCTTGTTCGAGCTCATGCAGCTGAAACTGAAATTTGAGCCCATAGGGCCCAATGTCCGACCTGCGCTCTCAAGGCCTTTCCTCTCATCTTCCCCTCGGTCCACGTGAGGAGGCAGAAGACTCAGAGTTCTGCGCATTCACCTCTGTGAAGAAGCACAGAGTGTTTCTGGAAGCTTCCAGCACGGAGTGCCCCTCACACCTGAGACGCTGTCCTTGAGCTCCAGTAGGGTCATCTGTGAGATGAGGAGCCTGGGGAGGGATGTCCTTGCATCTATCCTGGACTGGCCAGCTTGATGCTGGTAGCAGAGAGGGAGCCGTGGCTCTGGCTGGCTCCAGACAGCTCGTCTGAGGTCTGGAGCTCTCATTGGCCATCTTCACACTCTCGGTCCCGGGTCCTGGGTAGGATGTTTTAGAGTAGTCACCAGCCCCGGGCCTACAGACCTGTCCTTAGTGAAGGACCCAAACCCCCAACAGTCACGGCTGCCAGGTTCCAGAGCCAGGCAGGACTAGGTGGCAGTGGATCCCTGCGTGGCCAAGGTTTCTGCCTGTATGGAAGTGAGTGGAGTATGTTCTCATGGGCAAAGGCAGGAGGCCTTACAGGGCCTTGGCCTGGGACTGAGAAGAGTTGATCCTGGTTCTTTCTTTGCTATTTATGGGCTTTCAGTAGGTCCCCTCTCCCCCTGGCAGCCTCAGTTTCCTCATCTTGTACAATGCAGGTGACCATCTTCCTTTGAGATCATGGGGTAGGGACAGCACCTAGTACATGGCCAGAGTTCATGTGTGCAGGACCATAAGGGACATGGCAGGAGGTGAGGAACTGCGTCCTGTGACCCTGTGACTGAGCTCAGCCTGTGACTGAGTACACCTATCTGGACTAGAAGCTGCAAACGAGCCTCTGATGTGCAGCTTATGGGACAGGAAGCCAGAGGGGCTGGTTCTGGGGCTCCCCATTTCCCTGAGAAAGCCAGCAGGACAGGCTATGGGTAACTAGTTTCTCCTGAGGGCAGCCCTCCATGGCCACAGAGACTCTGGACACTTCAAATGTTTCCCTTCCCCCTCCTCCCTACCAGAAACCCTGGGGTTTTTTTCTCTGCTGCTCATTGTGAGACCCAGGTTGTTGTGGGTTGTTGTGAGTCCTCCATACCTTGGTCCTCCAGTTGCCAGTTCAGTACTAGGTGGCCCTAGCAGTGGCACTCGCAGTCTCTTTCCAGTAGGTAGCAACTTCCAGAATCTGCCTGTCTGTCTGTACAACTCCAGGGGTCACAATTTGCCTGTGCTCTGCACCAAGTCGAAGGGGAATTGGTTTCCATTCATTCAACTCTTTACTTATTGGGACAGAGTGACAGCTTTCATTCCCCCCTCACTCATGTCCACAGGAAGGCTTACACCGTGTGAGGACCCCAAGTGCATCCACCCACTGTCTACTTCGTGTCCTCACTGCATCCAGGTTTCTGTTCCTCATCTTGTGTATTCCGCACCATCCAGAAGCAAAGGGTTGCCAGCTATAAATCCACAGGCAAGGAAAGTGAGGAGAAGGCCAGCTGGGTCCTGCAAATTCCCGGGCGAAGGTTGGCTAACACCAAAGCCCCCAATATTCCAATATCAGCCACTCCTACCTGTTCATGGTCCTTCCCAGGAGTCTTTGTGATCAGCCAAACACGCAACCTGGTCTCAGGGGAGACCATAGAGCAGGTCCATCTGTGCTGGGGTGAAGGCCAAGGTGCCTCCTTTCATAGCAGGGAGGCCCCGACAGCCCCCTGACTGCAGGATCTGGTTACTCAGAAATATGCTCGAGTAATACATTAGAGTTTTATGAATCCAGTGCCTTCTGTCATCCTCATTGAAGTACAGAATGCCCCAGGCAGGTTGCCCTCCTTCAGAAACCCATTTGTCATGGGAATTGATAAAAAAAAAATCAAGCTGATGCCTTGATTGCTCTTCTTTGAGGCAGGAGGAGGGCTGCCACCTGTCTCTGCCACCCCAGGTTCGGCTGGACCCAAGGACATGCAGGTTCTTTGTTGCAGAGAGAGAGTGCTCTGAGGAGCATTCAGGGATACTGGAGTTTGGGAGCGGGAGTTGGAGCAGTCAGCTTGATGAGGAAGTCACATCTCCTGAGCCTGAGGTCTTGGGGCAGTGATGGGGCCCATCAAACGCATATTGCCAGCCTTGCAGCGGGGCAGTGGAAACGCTGAAGTTGAATCCATTCTTATTCAACTCTCCCTGGGCTGAGAACCTGGACTGCTCTCTACCCTTAGGTCAGAGGTCAAGAAAGAGCACAGCTTGGTCTGTTGCTGAGCAGAACTCACCCAACCCAAGGAGCAATGGCACGAACTCTAAAATGTGAAGAGTGGGGTAGGTGAAGATAGCCTTAGGCCTTCACCTAACCCCCATCGGTGTGGGGATAGGGTGCTGCTGTGTGACTCACTATGGAGGTCAAGCTGGGGCCCCAAGCAAGACACCATGACCCCGTGTCAAGGGGGTTGTGCTTATCCCCAGGTCCTGGGACAGTTCTCACCCCCTTTTTCAATAAAGGTGTACAATAACAGTTGGCAGAACGAGGGACAGTGGCTTGGATACTTCAATAGTAAGGGAATAGTCAGACCAAGTGACTAGATCAGTGGCGGCAACTCCATGGCATACCCACCACAGTGGGCTGTTGGAGTCATTGAGAGCTCTAAGAGCTTTGCCATCATGGACTAGATCAACCTTGTCCTCCAGCAGAGAAACTGAGGTCTCTGGCAGTTTGTCCTCTCGGTCACCTTGCCCTGAGCCCCATGTTCAGGTTCTCACATTCTGGGGGACTAGCCAACCAAGACTGGCGGCTCTCTTCAGTCCCAGACACACATGCCGGTGCCCCAGCTGTCCCCATGGACCGGCTCTGGGAAATGACAGGGGAAGCACTCTGGGAAGCACCTGTCTGCTCTCCAGTTCTCACTCACCTGTGCACAAACTCACCTAAGTGCCTCCAGGGTCCCAGGTGCAGTGTCCCAGGTCTAGGGGTAAGGGTAGACCAGAAGCTCCTGCCAAAGCACTTGTGTCTGAAGACTGCAGAGAGGTGGTTGCACTGGGGTATTCAGAAGGTTAAAGAATCATGAGCAAAGGTGCTATGGCAGCATAGGGGCACTTGCCAGGGAGGTGTTGCGGCTCAGGAAGGCTTCTTCAAGAACTACACCAAGACCATCAGCAACCGCCAAGCAGGGAGCAGGACCCATTCCAGCCTTGGGCCCTGACCACGCCCTCTGGTGGAATCCCAGTGCACAGAAAGGGACTTTAAACCTGCTCCCACGAGGTAAGACCATGAGTTGAGTCCAAGACCACCCAGGCCGCACACAGGGGCAGGGGCCCAACTGGGCCACACCCAGCGAACACCAAGCAGCAAGCAGGACCCAGATTCCAGCCTCAGGCCCTGACTATGTGCTCTGGCGGAATCCCAGCACACAGAAAAAACTTGGAATTTAGCTCCCAGGTGGTGAAACTTGGATTACAGTGGATTAACTGTGTCAGTGTGGTGAGTCTGCCCCTAAAATAGAGGTGTACAGTGGATAAATAGGGCCAGTAGTAAAGCCCCCTCCAACTAACTGTAAGACCTTGGTGAGTCTGAAAAAGTGTGGGTGACCTCCTCCTACACACAGAAAACATCAGAGTGAAAATGGCAAAACGAAAAAGCAAAATGCAATCTCAAAAATCTTGTCCACCAGAAGCAAGTGCAGGAGATACTGAAATAGAGGACTCCAAAAGTAACACACCAGAAATCTCTGAAAAGATAGCAAGTGAAATAAAAAAAAAAAACTCTATGAGGCTATAGAGGAAATCAAATTAGAAGTACTCTCCCATGTAAAGACAGAAGTAACAACCTTAGTGAAGGAGTTGCTGAGCGCAGCTAAAGAAGAAATAGAGAAAAAAGTACAGGAGCATGGGAAACTGATTGAAACCTAGAATGAACAATATAGAAAACATTCAGAATTCATGAAACTCAAAGAGACATCCAAGAAACAAAAAATTCTGTTCAAAGCATGCAAAATCACTTAAATGAAGCTGAGGATAGGATTTCAGACCTTGAGGACAGGATCGCAATTAGTGATCATGAAAGGATAGAACTTTTAAAAATAACAAAGCAGCATGAAGTGACAATCCAACAGCTTCAAGATGATACCAAGAAGAAAAATATAAGATTAATAGGCATCAGTGAAGAACAGGAGTCAAAGCAAATGACGTAGCCAAAATATTCACAGAAGTAACAGGAGAAAATTTCCCAAACATGGGGAAAGAATCTGATATGCAGATAAGTGAGCCATATAGAATGCCAAACAGTCACAATCAACATAAATGCACATCCAGATACACAATAATTAAGATCTCAGACATATGGCATAAAAACAGAATATTAAAAGCTGTTAGAGAAAAGACACAACTCACCTACAAAGGAAAGCCCATTAGAATCACAGCAGACTTTTCTGCACAAAACTTCAAGTCAAGAAGAGCTTGGAGTGAGGTATTTCAAGCCCTGAAAGAAAACAACTTTCAACCCAGACTGATGTACCCAGCAAAACTTTCATTCAAATTTAATGGAGAAACAAGATACTTCCATGGCAAAGAGCAACTGAAGAAATTGACGTCCACCAAATCAACACTAGAAAGGGTACTGAAAGACATACTACACAGAGATAAAAATGACCACAATCTGCAAAACAACAACAGGAAGAAACCACCAGGTAGGACAAGCAATTAAATAAGGGAAAAACAGAAAGCAAACAAGTGGAACATAACATGGCAAAGTCAAGCCAGTATATATCAGTGATATCCATAAACGTAAATGGCCTCAATTCACCTATAAAAAGAAATAGACTGACAGGATGAATCAAGAAACATGATCCCATAATTTGCTGTATACAAGAAACACATCTGACCCAAAAGGAAACTTATAAATTAAAAGTCAAAGTATGGAAAACAGTATTCCATGTAACAGGAACCCAGAAAAAAGCAAGGGTAACTATTCTAATTGCAGACGTGAACTTCAAACCTAAAATGATTAAAAGAGATAAAGAAGGTCACTACATACTCATTAGTGAAAAAATTCAAGAGGAAAAACTAACAATTATAAATATATATGCACCACATAAAGGAGCACCCAACTATATAAGGCAGATACTAATGGGCATGAAAAAACAAATACACAAGAACACAATTATAGCAGGGGATCTTAACAGCCCATTGTCACAAAGAGATATATCAACTAGACAAAAGTCAGCAAAGAAATAACAGAACTGAATCATACCTGTGAGCAATTGGACTTAGTAGATGTTTACAGAGTGTTCCACCCAACCACATCAAAATACACATTCTTCTCAGCAGGGCATGAGACATTCTCCAAAATAGGCCATATATTATGCCATAAAACATTCTTAAGTAAATGCAAAGGTATTGAAATCATCCCATGCATAATATCTGACCATAGCACACTGAAATTGGAAATTAATGGCAAAAGAAATTGCAAAACCTACATAAATACATGGAAATTAAATAACAACCTTTTGAACAACCAGTGGACTACAGACAAAATTAAAAAAGAAATAAAGCAATACCTACAATTCAATGAAAACACAGATACAACATGCTGCAATCTGTGAAATGCAATGAAAACAGTCTTAAGAGAGAAATATATAGCAATAAATTGTCATATCAAGAAAACAGAATGAGCACAAATAAACAACCTAATGCTCCATCTCAAGCTTCTAGAAAAAGAAGAGCAAGCTAAACCCAAAACTCATAGAAGAGAGGAAATGATAAAGATTAGAGCAGAAATCAATGCAATTGAAACTAATATATATATATATATATATATATATATATATATGCAAAAAATTAATGAATCAAAAACTGGTTTTTTGAGAGAATAAACAAAATTGACAAACCCCTAGCTAACCTTATCAATAGCAAAAAAAAGAAAAAAACCCCAAATTCATGCAATAAGAACTGAAAAGGGGGAAATTACTACAGATCCCATGGAAATTCAAAAGACCATGAATACCTACTTTGAAAATCTCTACTCACATAGAGTGGAAAACACAGAGGAAATGGACAGATTTCTAGAAACATATGAACTATCAAAGCTCAACCAAGAAGATATATCAATTTTTTTATTTTAAAGAGAATAAAACAAAAAAGGACAGATCTAAGCAGATCAGAACAGAACAATGTAAGCAACACAGCACTTCACAAGACAATTAGATATTAACAGTAGCTATCATAATGGCTCTTTCTTTGAAATAGTTGAGCTTAGCTTTACACACAATAATGTCAAACATAACAAAGTAGAATAAAACAACTCAAGAGAATGAAAGTATTGCAAGGCATTCTGAACCAAATAACCAAAGATGAACAATGGCTGCTATATTATCTTGTTTTCCATAAAAATTTTGTTTTTACTATCATACATATTAAAAGCCAATAAGACACAATGTGATAGAACCAATGGTAATAGAAAAACAAGAGCATGGTAGGACTTCATAGCAAGATGATATTAAATCAAAAATGGCTGCCATATTGTCTTGTTTTCAAAGTAACTATTCATATGATCACATATATTAAGATTGAACAAAACAAAATAAAACCATTCTAACCAATGAATGAAAACATAAGACGTCAAAGCAGTATAATGGTGAACGATGATTTCCATAAAATCTTCTGTACTCTTACCATTTCTTACAGTAGGGAGACTATACGGTATTTATACATGTGAGTTTGATTTATTTCACTTATGAGAATAGATTCAAGTTGCATCCATTTATGTATAAATATATCAATGTGATCATTCTTTATAGCTGTGTAGTACTCCATTGTATAAAAGTACCACAATTCTTTTATCCATTCCTTGGTTTATGGGCACTTAGGTTGTTTCCAAGATCTGGCTATTACAAATTGTGCCACTATAAACATGGGTGCGCATATATCACTGTGGTAAGATGTTTTCAGATCTTCTGGGAATATGCCTAGGAGTGAAATAGCTGGGTCAAATGGGACCTCTAACCCCAGCTTTTTGAGGAAACTCCAGATTGACCTCCACAGTGGTTGCACCACTGTGCAACTCCCACCATCAGTACAGAAGAGATCCTTTTCCCCACAGCCTCTCCAGCATTTGTTGTTGGTAGTTTTGTTGATCCTGGCCATTCTTTCTGGAGTGAAATGGTATCTCAGTGTGGTTTTAATTTGCATTTCTCTAATGACCAATGACGATGAACATTTTTTCATGTATTTATTTGCCATTTGTATTTCATCTGAGAACTGTGTGTTCATCTCAGATGCCCATTTTTGGATTGCATCTTTGAATTTCAGGGGTCTGATTTGTTTAAATTCCCTATAAGTTCTAGACAGAAGTCCTTTGTCTGGAGGACAGTTCACTAAGATTTTTTCCCAATTTGTAGGTTTTCTTTTCACTCTGTTGGAGATTTCTTTGGACATGCAGAAACTCTTTAATAAGATGTGATCCCAGTTATTGACTCTGGGAAGTATTTCCCATGCAGTTTGGTTCTTGTTCATGAATTCTCTACCTAACCCTATGTCTTCAAGATTTTTACCTACTTTGTCTTGCAACAGATTTAGTGTTTCTGTTTTAATATTTAGATCTTTGATCCATTTGGATTTTAGTTTAGTACATGGTGATAGGCATGGGTCTAATTTTAGTTTTCAGCATATGGATAGCCAGTTTTTCCAGCACCATTTATTAAAGAGACTGTCATTCTTCCAGTGAACATGCTTGGCCTCTTTATCAAAGATAAGGTGGTTGAGTGTGTTTGTAGTTGTATCTTCTAGTCTATTCCATTGATCTTCAGGTCTGTTTTTGTTCCAATACCATGTTGATTTTATTACAGTAGCTTTGTAGTATAACTTCAAGTCAGGGACTGTGATGCCTCCTGCCTTGGCTTTGCTGCTTAGAATTGCCTTTGCTATTCTAGGTCAACCCAATATCAGCTATTGAAATTGAAAACATAATTAAAAACTTACCAACAAAGAAAAGCCCAGGTCCTGATGGATTCACAGATGAATTCTATAAAAAAATTTAGAGAAGATTTGATTCCAATACTCCTTAAACTCTTCAATGAAATTGAGAAGAAAGCAATCCTCCCCAAATCATTTCTGGAGGCAAGTATTACTCTGATACCAAAACCAGAGAAAGATCCAACCAAAAAGGAGAACTATAGGCCAATCTCACTCATGAACATTGATGCAAATATTCTCAATAAAATACTGGCAAACAGAATGAAGCAAATTATCAAGAAGATTATACATCATGACAAAGTGGGGTTCATTCCAGGAATGCAAGGATGGTTTAACATACACAAATCAATAAATGTAATACACCACATCAACAGAGCCAAAAACAAAAACCACATGGTCATCTCAATACATGCAGAAAAAGCGTTCAACAAAGTCCAACACATGTTCATGATAAAAACCCTTCAGAAACTCAGAATACACAGCGTCTACCTCACTTATAAAGGCCATCTATGACAAACAAACATCCAACATTATATTAAATGGACAAAATCTGAAAGCTTTCACTTTAAAATCAGGAACAAGATAAGAATGTCCACTATAACCACTCCTTTTCAATATAGTTCTGGAAACACTACCAGAGCAATAAGACAAGAGAGAGAAATAAAAGGAATAAAGATAAGAAAGGAAAAAGTTAAATTATCACTATTTGCAGATGACATGATACTCTATATAGAAAACTCAAAAAACTCCATTGAAAGACTACTAGAGGTAATAAGTTCAGCAGTGTAGCTGGATACAAAGTCAATGCTCAAAAATCAATAGTATTCCTGTACACAAACAAAAAACTCACTGAGAGAGAAATTATGGAAATATCACCCTTTACAATAACATCTAAAAAAATGAAATACATAGGAATCAACCTAACTAAAAATGTAAAAGACCTATATGCTTAAAATTATACTACACTGAAAAAGGAGATTGAAGAGGATATTAGAAAATGGAAGGGAGTGAGCAACAAAATACAAAGCCTCCCGGGAGAAACAATTCATATGCCAGAATAAAACACCCTGGAGAGACCTCAGACAGAGGAGATGGATCCTCTTGACACGGGAAGAAATTAAAACATAAAAAATCTTGTCAAATATTTCAGGACTACAACTGAAACAGCTAAAAATTAAGGGACACAGCATTTTGGCAGTGACTCGCCAAGTCTGCGCCAGCTTGAATCCACCCAGCCAGCAGAGCCGCCCAAACTTGCTTCTGCCACCACTCACAGGAAGCACAGCAGCACTGAAGTTGGGGGTTGGTGAACCCAACAGAGAGCGGAGCTGGCAAAGGGAACTTCATTAATCCACAGTCAGTGCTGGGAATGAGACAGCCCCCACCATGGGAAGGGCACAACCAAATGGGTGGCATGTTGGAATCAGGCAGGAGGAGCCTGAACTGGGAGTGACAGTGACTTCAGTTGATTGCTCCCTCCCCAGAGGAGATTCGTGGGATTTGCTTGGACTGGGCCACGCCCCTGGCCGGGACTCAATGAGCCATCCCAAATCAATTCCCTGTGCCTAGCAAGTACTAACTTGGTGAAGGCAACTGAAGTTTGGCTGGCCCGTGGGGAGGGGCAGGCATACACAAATGCTGCTTACACCTCAGTGACAAGAGCAGGCAGGAGAGGGCAGAGTTCCCTTGCCAGCATGCTTCGTAGGAAACGTGACCAACAGGGAAGGAGTCTGGGACCTGCACTAACTCATGTGGAGGAAGCCAGGGCCATGACAGGAGAGAGAGACAGGAGGAGGCCCTCAGCCCAGAACCTTGAGAGCCCTGATCCAAGAGAAGGAAAAACAAGGGAGACTGAAGGCGCCAAACACACAACATCAGACATGGCTTCAATGGACATTAGGAGATATCTTCGGGACCTTGTAGATGAGCTCAAAACTGAAATATTAAATCAGGTAAAGCAGGATATGAGTAGAGTAATAAAAGAAATGCTCTCAGGAAGCATCTCTCAGGATGATACAGATGGAAGAAGGGAGGAACACAAAAAGAAGGAGAGAAACATTCGATAAAAAATATAAAGAAAATATAGAATACATGAAGCAGATTCAAAGAGACTACCAGGAAATTAAAAACTCAATTGAAAGCTGGCAAAACTCCTTAAAAGAAACTAAGGATAGACTATCAAAACTTGAAGAAAAGTTGGCAGTGTGTAATGATGAAAGGAAAGATCTCTTAAAAATAACAAGGAAACAGTAACAATACAAAGGCTAGAAGATGACAAGAGAATCTATAATTTAAGAACAAGAAATGTGAATGAAGAAGCAGGAATACATACAGGTGAGTTACAAAGGCTATTGACAGAAATAATTAAGGAAAACTTCCCAAGCATGGGAAAAGAAAATGACATTCAGTTGTGTGAGGCATACAAAACTCCAGCCACCTACAACCAAAGCAGATCTACACCCAGATATATAATAATCAAGATGCCAGAAATTCAATATAAAAACAGAATATTAAAAGCCATCAGAGAAAAGACACAGATTACCTATAAAGGTAAGCCCATCAGAATCACGGCTGATTTCTTGACACAGACCATCAGATCAAGAAGAGCTTGGAGTGAAGTGTTACAAGCCCTCAAAGAAAATAACCTCCAGCCCAGATTGATGTACCCTGCAAAACTGTCACTAGAAGCTGATGGAGAAACAAGATGCTTCCATTGCAAAGAGGAACTGGGGGAGTTTGTGACCACCAGTCCAACCCTACAGAGAATACTGAAGGACATTCTAGAGAGAGAAAAAAAAATACCAGGATTTTAGGAACAGTGGCAGAAAGGCCTCAATGAATGGGTCAGGAAGTAGAATGAAGGAGAAAACTAGACAAACAAAGGCAGAAAAATAGCATAGCAGAAATGAGACAGAGAAGGATAACTAGAAACTATAATATAGATGGTCTTGATACACTATATTGTAAATAGTGCACCAGGATTTAAAACCCACATTACCCACACTACTCTGCTTAGATGTACTATATTCTGTTCCAGTCATTTTTATCTGTACTAGATTTGAAGGCACAGACGGTAATCCCGAAAATAACAGGACATAGTATGGTAATCATCCTTAATTTCCTATTAACTTAATCTAAAGCTCTGTAAAACCTACACTGTTTTACCATGACTGATTGTAATCAAATCTGGTTTGTTACATCGCAGTTTTGTATTGATAGATTTTATTCAAAGCTGTTATGATTGATAGTATCAAGTCTGAGAGTATAGGCAACGGCCCTTAAGATGACAAGATCCACTAGAATATCCACTATGGTTTGATTATTACCTGCCTTTGAAGTTTCAGACTGTCTACAATATTTTATTTTTACTAATATTGTTATTTACTGCTATACTCAATCATACTGCTATATTCAATTATGCCTGTTGATATAGACATTCTATTGAAGATAATAAGAAACAACACAGTAATCATTGTAGATCACCTTGTACTGTGGTTTTATACGACTTTTTGTTTTCATGTTTTTATAGGAATTTGTTTTGTCTTGCTAAGTTTTGTTTTTCCCTCTAATACAGAAAGTATAGAAATACATGTAGATATTCATGCATGGGTAGCTGTCTACACTCTCACTGTTTGACTATCTACTTTGTATGCTTTAATTTTGTAACTTGAGCAACTATTCTAAGAGGACAATATGTAATTTTAACTAGTGATTTCTTATTGTTTATCTTTTTTTTTTGAATTCTGTATTACCTCTACCCTTTACATGCTTTTGTTTCTCATGAAATAAAATAAAATAAATAAAATAAAATAAAAAAGAAAATGGAAGGCTATTCCTTGCTCTTGGCCAGGAAGAACCAACATTGTGAAAATGTCCATACTCCCAAAACTGTTATACAGATTTAATGCAATCCCAATCAAAATACCATTGACATACCTCACAGATCTAGAGAAAACACTCCTAAAATTCATTTGGAAACAGAAGAAACCCAGAATAGCAAAAGCAATTCTGGGCAACAAAGGCAAGGCAGGAGGCATCTCAATTCCTGACTTGAATCTATACTACAAAGCCACAGTGATAAAATCAGCATGGTACTGGCAAAGAAATAGACCTGAGGATCAATGGAACAGATTAGAAGATGCAAGCACAACTACAAAGACACTCAGCCACCTGATATTTGACAAAGGGGCTAAATATAGAAGGACAGCCTCTTTAATAAATGGTGTTGGAAAAATTGGCTCTCCACATGCCAAAGACTGAAACTAGATCCATGCATATCACCATGTACAAAACTAAAGTGTAAATGGATCAAAGACCTCAATATTAAAACAGAAACACTAAATCTACTGGAAGACAAGGTAGGTAGAAATCTTGGAGACATAGGGGTAGGCAGAGAATTTATGAACAAAACGCAAACTGCACAGGAAACACTTCAAACATTCAACAACTGGGATCTTATATTATTGAAAAGTTTCTGCACTTCAAAGGAAATCACCAACAGAGTGAAAAGAATGCCCACAGAGTGGGAAAGAATTTTGACTAGCAACCCCTCAGACAAAGGACTTATATCCAGAACATATAAAGAATTGAAAAACATCAAGCCCCTCAAATTCAAAGACCCTCTCCAAAAATGGGCATCTGAGATGAACACAGTTCTCAGAGAAAGATATACAAATGGCACATAAGTACATGAAGAAATGTTCGCCATCACTGGTCATTCGAGAAATGCAAATTAAAACAGCATTGAGATTTCACCTCACTCTGGAAAGAATAGCTGCCATCAAGAAATCAACTGATAACAAATGTTGACGAGGCTGCAGGGAAAAAGGAACACTGCTCCACTGTTGGTGGGAATGCAGACTGGTGCGACCGTTATAGAAATCCATATGGGGAATTCTCAGAAGACTAGGATTGGAAGCCCCATTCAATCCAGCTATTTCCCTCTTGGGTATTTTTCCAGAAGAACTGACAAGTTCATATCACAGTGATGTATGTGCACCCATGTTCATAGCTGCACAATTTGTAATAGCTAAATCTTGGAAACAACCAAAATGTCCATCAACTGCAGAGTGGATGAAAAAGATGTGGTATTTTTATGCAATGGAATATTACTCAGCTATAAAAAATGATGATCTTGAGGCCTTCATAGGTAAATGGAGACAACTTGAGACTATCCTCATTAGTGAAATAAATAAGAATCATATTTATAAATATCATATTGTGTCTCTAGTGTAAAAAGTAATAAGAACTATAAAAGGAATAAAACCCAAAATGTGTAATTGCTATTGTAAAAAAAGAGAGGAAAAGAAAGGGCTCTAAGGGATATAACTGCATGTATGTTTGAGTGTGTAAAATAGAGGACTATACTGCTGAATCTTTGAGCAGAACTGTTTGCAGTCTCACTGTTTGAATGTCTACTATGTATCCTTTCATTTTGTAACTTGAACAACTACATCCAAGATGACAATATGTAATTTATCAACTAGTGATTTCTTAGTGTTTTTCTCCTTTTTTCTTTTAGAATTCTGTATTGTTGCTACCCTTTTTTCTTTTGCTTTTTTTTCTCTTTGAATAACATTTTTTAAAAATGCATTAATTGGCATTATAAAAAAGAGAGGAAATAGGAAGTGCTATAAAAGATATAACTGTGTGAATATTTAAGTGTGTAGGATTGCTAACCATACTTCTAAGTTCTTGTTGGATTGTTGAACAGATCTGTTTGCAGTCTCACTGCTTGAATGTCTATTTTGTATGCTCTAATTTTGAAACTTGAACAACTATTTCTAAAAGGGCAATGTGTAATTTATCAACCAGTGATCTCTTACTGTTTATCTTTTTTTGAAATTCTGTAATATTTCTACCTTTTTTCTGTTTTATTCTCTTTAAAAAAAAGAACTGCACCCAGGAGCAGGGGTGTGACCTGAGGAGGAGACAAAGGAGGTAACCCCAGAGGAAGCGGCGTGGGGCTGCAGCACCCTGCGCCTGCAGAGTTGAGGGGAGCAGCCCATTAAACTTAGGCGGTGAGGTCAGGAAGGGCAGAAAGTGAGCCTGGGGCGCGGGGTGGCAGACAAGGTCAGGGCTGTGGAGGTCAGATGGCTTCCAAGTCTGTGGGCAGCACAGCGAACGGTGCCTGCGACTCTCGCTGGTCCATCCTCGGTGGTCCTCCCCTCGATGCTGTGTGCCTTTGCCAGTCGAGGGCCACCAGAAGGCCCCAAAGCTGGAACTGTCATGTGGCCCTGTCCCAGGTGCTCAGGCCCAGGAGACTGAGTCCATCTGGCTCATCTGTCTCCCACCCATGACCCACTGGTCTAGTTGCCAAGATTCCTCCCTCCCTAAGGACATGGGGCGTCCTGGAAGGGAATCCCTTTAGACGCAGGGGAAGAACACTGTCAAAAGTCAGACCCAAAATGCATGTGCCCATTACAGTTTGATAAGAAGCAGCCACCTCAGCCAACATCCGTCCCCAAGTGATCTTCCTTGGAGACATCACAACCATCAGGACTGTTCTCAATACCATTGCCTAATGGGTACTGGGGTGAGGCCTGGACACAGGTGTTTCCTAAAGCTCCCTTGATGGTTCTAATGGGCAGCCAAGACTGAGAATGCCTGTCTGCAGCAGCTAGCTCCAATTCCACTTTTTTTGTGTGTCTCCTACTGCTCCCATCCCCACAATTCCCTTCCTGGGGGCATCTCTCTCCTCCCCAAGGCCAATCCCTCTGCTAAGCCCGGGAGGTCATTCTTCCCATCACCTGGACCAAACTCAGAAGAAAAGGGTGATGATAATAATTACAATAATAATCGTAGTGCCTGCAGTTCCTGAAGTGCTCACTGTACGCTGGCCACACGGATCCCTTCATTTACACTCAATCCTCAGCGCCATCCCAGACTGCAAAGACCATTGCCCTTTCCAGGTGCACAAACTGAAGTCCAGGGAGCATAAGTAAAAACCCAAGGTCCCAGCACTAGTGGATGCCAAGGCCAAGACCCACACCATCACCTAGTCCTCACCTGTCATGGTGGTCACCTCTCTATCCTTCCCTTCTCTCTTGCCCTTCCCATGTCAGCTTCCATGATCACATACCTTCTGATTAGAGGGATCTGCATTCTCAGTGTTAGATCAAGAATGTCTCCCAAAAGCCTCGTGTGTTCAGGGGCAGGGTTTTTGGAAGACAATCAGATCATGGGGGAGTTTAGCAGTGAATGTGCTGTGAAGAGTGGGACCTGGTTAGAGGAGGGTCACTGTATTGTGACCTCCTTGGCACCTCCCTTCACACTCAGTTTCCTGGCTGCCATGAGGTGAGCAGCTTTCCTCTGCACCGAGCCCTTCCACCTTGCTAACCATGGACTGAAGCTTCTGAAAACATAAGCCAAAATAAACCGCTCCTTTAACTGCGGGCATCAGCCATTGTGTCTCAGGGGCAAGGAAAGTGACTATGACACTCTAGCTTTTCATGCCAGCTTCTGCATTGGTTTGCTAGTCCCACAGCAGACATAGGTCACTCCGTGTCCTCAGGGTTTCCACAAAGTCTCCCAGGTAGATGGCTGCGGTGGCGGACCCTGGGCTCCCACCACATCATTCGGTATCATCTATTTACCTGTCATCACCCCCACCACGTGGTGAGCCCTCCAAGGCAACATGTGTGGGTTATCTTTGAGGAAAGACAAGAGGATCATCTGACTTAAATAAAATTTCCCAAAATCCACCAGCTTATAAAATGCCCCATTGTATCCAAATGCCTGTAGGATGCCCAAAGCATACAAATGTAGTCATCTGTCCCCACTTGTCCCTTTCCTGCTGGGGCTTTACACCATGAAGATGACCAGAAATATCCCTTTAGTTTTCTGCCCTGGATAGAGTGAGAAGGATCCTGGGGGAGGAGACAGGAAGTAGGTGTGAGTGCTATGAGGCATGGAATAGAAACATGGGGGTGGAGCATGGGGTAGAGGGTGTGTAAAGTGTGTGCTTAGGGTGTGATGTCTATGAGGTGACACGTGTGCTCCTGAGTGATACACATATGGGGTAACTTGTGCGTGTGGTGTTGAAGCATGGGTGCAGCGTGCAGGGTCTGTAGGTGACATGATAATATTTGATGTATGGTATGTGCGTGCTGTGGGGTATGATTTGTGGTATGAACACAGCACATGGCATGTTTATGGCTGGTGACATGATAAATGGGATGGAATTACACATGGTCTGCTGTGAGGTGTGGATGATGTGGCTTTTGTGTGGTGTTGGGTGTGGGCTGAGGGAGGGAAAGCCACTCTGGCTTCTCTGTTCAGCCTGGATTCTGGGTGAGTCTTTGCCCATGAAGGTGAAACTTGGACTGAGACCTGGTGTCCATCCCGAGGGTGACAAGGAAACCACTACAGGAAGAGAAACTCGGCTCAGTCCCTCTCACCAAGGGAAAGCCAGACCGCCAGTTTTTCTCTGTGATCTCAGATTTCAGCCTTGTGAAGACCAACGAGAAGAGGACAGCACTCCGGGGATGGGCCAGGCCCATGGCAGGCTTCGATTCCTGTCTCTTCCTACATCCAAGTGCCAGGCTGGTGGCCGGAACAGGAGCTGAAGGTGTAGTTCCCACTTGTCACCTCACAGCGAGCTCTGCCCTGGACCTGCTGTAACCTTTCTGAAGTCTGAACCACAGAACACTGCTGTGTTCCTTGCTCTCTCCGCTCAACACCACTGAACGACGTTCAGATGCCTGAACCCTACAGCACTTAGAAAAACCCCACCCATTCTCCTGCTTCCTTCTGTTTTTTCTTTTGGTTTGGGTTTTTGAGGCAGATCTGGTTTCCAACTTTTGATCTTCCTGGCTCAGCCTCTCGAGTGCTGGGATTATAGCCACAGATACCCAGGCTATCTACTTCCTTCTGACCCTGCAGCTGGGCTGACAATAACTCCTGGTCCCCTAAAAAGCTCTCCGTGGCCTCCTGTCCATGGATTTCAACCCTCCCCCGTCCCTAGTTAGCCCCAACCCAGAACTTTAATGTGTAGTTAACCTTGTTTTTTCTTCCTCCAAGAAAGAACCATTTTTCATGTGGGGAGTGGGGGATGACAAATTCAAGGTTCTCTTTGTGTGGCAGGGATATCTGGGATAGCACCACACTAATAATTTGGGGTTCTACTGCACTAAACCTTGGGGCCTATATGACTTACATGTTCTCCCCAAGACTCTGTTTCCCCAGCCATGAGGGCAAAAATCATCCTAGCAACTTTGCTTTGTAAGGTTAAATGTTCCTCAAGAGCCACGCTAATGCCTGGGCACAGCTCTAGGAAAGGAGCAGCGTGCTGACCAGCTGTCCCTCTCATCTTTCCGCTGGTGAGTGCCCGCGCCCACGGCTGTACAGCAGGAAACAGCAGCCCTGCCCAAAGCGACATAAGCCACAGAGGGACCCTTGGGCTATGAATAGGAAAGCAAGGCCGGGATTTCGGTACCTTCCCTTGACACTGGGTTGGAGGCTGGAGGGAAGGCTGAGAGGGTTTGCAGGTGACATTCCTTCATTACCAAAGACAGAGAAGGACACACACACACACACACACACACACACACACACACTTTTCCATCTCCAGCCTTTTCAGTCTCATTTTTTTCCCTTGCAAAATGAAAGTGACAACTCCATAGAACAATAACTCTAGAACCAAACTTCAGAACCGGTTCAACCTTTTCTTACTAGATGTGTGACTTCAGGCAAGTAACCCAGCCTCTCTGCTTCAGGTACTTGTTATGACAAAACAAGTCCTGCTAAAGTTGGTAGTTTTGGGGGTGTTGGGCACAGAACCTGACACATACTAGGCAAATGCTTTGCCACTTAGCTACATCCCCAACTCTCCACTAACAAGAACAATCGCTTGTTATTCTGAGTTTACCAGGCCCTGCGTGGTTGCACTGATGTGAGCCAGGCTTGGGTGATCTTGGCTGGACTCCCTCTTACATCTAGAGTCAGCTGCCAGTCTGGCAGGGGGTTGAGTGGTCTGGAATGGCCTTGGTCAGGGACCCCTGGCTCAGCTCCACACGGTCTCTCATCCTGCAGAAGCCAACCCAGACTCATTCTGCAGGTGGCGTTCACATCCAAGAGAGTGATGGAAACACTCCTGGGCTTCTTAGCCCTGTGCTTCTATGAGATCACCTGCTGTTCACTGGCCTACGGGTCATTTGGCTGAACCAGAAGTCATCATGGAAGAGGCCTGTAAGGTCCAGGGCCACTAACAAGGACATGGGAAGATGAGTAATCTGGACTCCATCCAATCAATCGTCTCATCCTCTGAGATCTGTTTTCCTTTTTTCTTTACATTGAGGTGTAATTCATATAACATAAAATTAACTGGTCATTTTAAAGTGAACGATTCAGTGGCACTTGATACCTCCACGGTGTTATGCAATCACCACCCGGACCCAGTTCCGAAACATCATGACCACTCTGAAAGAAAGCACACATCGCTAACGCTTGATCCCCTCTCCCCCGCCACCTACCAGCACCTGGCAAGCAACCACCAACCTGCTTTCTGTCTCTTTGGATTTAACTGGTTCTGGATAATTCCTATAAACAGAATCAGCAACTTTTGTGTCTGGTTTCTCTGACTTAATGTTTCCAAGTTTCATCAAAGTCGTAGCATATGTCTGCATTCTATTCCTTTCATAGCTGAATACTATTCCAGTGTGTGCGCCACAGTGTGTTTATGGATTCATCCATTCATGGACATTTGGGGGATTTCCACCTTTTGACTATTGTGAACAAAGTTTAATGACACTCAGGTGCAAGTATACAAGTAGCTGTTTTGAATTCCTTTGCATATTTACTCTTCCAATCAAGATTAGAAGTGCTTGGTGCTGTAACAGTCCTGTTTTTAACTCTTTGAGGAACTCAATTTCTTTTATTTTTAAAATGGATGTAATGAAGTTTCTTTGTGGGGCTGTGGGAGGCTTAGAGAGAGTGTGTGTGAAGTATCCTGCCTAGTACAACCTCAATATATGGCTCATATAACTACCCTTTTGTTCCTTAATCCATAACCATTTATTGAAGCCAGGATCAAGAATTATGTGAGATACTATATAGATATATGGAGGTAGAAGATATAAAATATCTATAAAACATATGTCCATATTTTTATAGACATATAAATATATCCCCAGGGTCTCTTCCAGTGCAGACTTAGAATGGTTTCCTCCTTGCTTCTCGCCTGGTGTGTCCTTCACAAACAGAAGACAAAAGGCTCCCTCCCTCCCTCCTGGAACTGATTCCCCAGGAGGCTGCTGGCTTCATCGCTCCCCACCTGAATCAGTTCAGACCACCTATTTCAGATCTGTCGGCTCTTATAAATGTAGCCACACACCCACAAAGTGAGATAAAATGGCAATGTGATTAGTGTGTGTGTGAGTGTGAATGCTTATGTGTCCCTGTCTCATTCCTTTTGTAAAGATTAATACATCAGAGCAAGCACTTAGGAAAGGAATAAAATACACACACACACACACATACCAGCAGCAGCAACTGGGTCCAATTCTCCAGACATTCAATAACCAAATGTCACCCACATAGTAAGCAATAAAATAAAAATATATGCTTGGCAGAGGCAATATAAATATGATGTATATTTTGAAGTTGTGTAACAGAACAGTCGCATAAAAATAACACCCAGTGGCAAATTCAGGAAAGAGACCTTTTTAAAATGTGGCCTTCCTTTGGGCTGCCATTTCTGAAATATTGCAGTGTCTCAAACAGTAAAATGGGCTGGTTTAAATCTAACAGGAGTGCCTAATGTAATGAGAGCACAGGAATTCTCACCAGCATTCCAGCCCAAAGCACCATCCATCTCCTCCACTCTCCCTGCACCCCACTCCTGAGAACCTCCCTCCTCCATCTGCTGGCTCCATTCCCCTTACCTGTCTCCCAAATCCCCTACTTTTCAAAACTCTTTCACAGACATGATTTCATTTGACCTTCACAACTGCCCCTGAGGAGGCAGAAGATGGAGGCTAAGTACCATTGCTGTGATCTTATAGATGAGGAAACAGAAGCCACAGAAATTCTTAAACATAGGACTAGAAAGCCACTTACCTTACCTTCCACCCCAGGAGGACACTTTTTTCCTGCTTCTCCTATGTTCATTCACAAAAGTCACTGAAAAGATTTTGTTGTGTTCAGATCTAGGATGTCCTCCAGAAGTCTCATGTGTTCAGAAGTAAGGCTTTTGGAAGGTGATTGTGTCATGGGTGGCGCCATATGCATCTGTGAATGGATCCTTTGATGAGTTCATGCTAAATGTGCTGTTAGCAAGTGGGTCCTGGTTGTAGGAAGTGTGTCACTGGGGGTGTAACCTTAGAAGCTATATCTCCCTCCTGGCTCCTCCTTTCTCTGTTCCAGGCTGCCATGAGATGAGCACCTTTCCTCAACCACACCCTTTCATGTCATTTCTGTATTGGAGCCAACTAACCATGAACTGAAACCCCAAAACCATTAACCAAATTAAACTGCTCCTTCTTTAAATTGCAAATGTTGGGTATTTTGTTTCAGCGACAGGAAAAGTTGACTAATACAGATTTCCACACAAAACTAACAAGCCTTTCTAGCCCGATAAGGATCTAAAGTCCAATTACCATTGATTTGAGAATATGAAACACTTTTTTGCATCAACCAAACAAAATATAATTAAAAAGATAAATCTGGAGGTGTATCATAAACATCAAAATATATTTTTAAAAGATGTTTCTTAAAACACACACCTTTTGCAAATGTCAGTTACTTAGATTCTATCAAGAAAATGGAAGTTGAAAAAAATCTGAGAGACTTATCTGCTTCCAAGTGAGAGCTCTTGGCTTGTAATGCATATTATTGATATAGAGAAAAGGACAACCAGTTATGAATCCCCAAGCAAGCTTCTCGACCTCTCTGAGTTTTAATTTCCCCGTGATGGAGAGAAAAGATCTAGATGATCTCTAAGCTGCTTTCTAGCTCTGAAAGGCTAAAATTTTATCTCTAGAACAAAATATTAAATGTCACTCAGGAAAAGTCCTACATTGCTCACAGAGATGTCAGCAAAGGGTCTCTGATAGAACCTCAACTTCTAATGTTTGCCTGTGCAAAAAAAAAGCCTGCGTTAGGGGCAAGAAAACTGGACACTGGTTCCACACCAGCCACTACAGTCAATGAGGATGAGAAATAAACATCACACCAAGTACCATCCTCACCAATACATAATGGCTGCCTACAATTGATTCTGCACCCAACTCCACCAGGAAAGTGTGGTGGGATTGATTAGTAATGTCTGCCACAGGTCTGGGCTGTGGCAGTTGGACAGGACCTAGCTATCCCTGGAAAGGATGTTCTCTAAGCTTTCTTCCAACTTGACACTGGTCCTCTATGAGTGGCATACAGAAAATTGGGAGATTCGGAGTCACCAATACACAGGAAACAGAATTTGGTTTGTTCAACTGTTTTTATATTATCCTTGGCTTGGGCTTGAATAATCTGTCCCCTGATGCCACTGTATTTCAGAAATTGCTACCTAAGGCAAATTCTCCACTTTTAAACTCATTTCCTGAGTCAGTCTTTTTAAGCCCCACATTAAATATTGATCTGCCCTGGAGAGATCTAACTTATTTAGTGGAGACGTGTTTGACTCCCCTAGAACTGTCAAACTCAGAAATGGGGCCATAGCCCTCCTGAAGCAATAATCATTCAGGACGGTGATAGACAAGCTGAGGACACTGGCACCAGTGTCTCTGAGTCCTGGGCACGAGCCTGCCTTCCTTGTCTCAGTCAGTCACCTCACCCAGATTGCTCATACTTCTCTGGGATGCTTTCCCTTGAGAATGGAAGTCTGAAAGTCACTGTGTGCAGGGCAGACTCTTGCTGCCCCAAGAGGCAGAACCACAGAAACACTGCTTATCCCCAATGCACTGTTTCAAGGGCTGCCACTACCAAGCTCTGACCATTCTTCAGACTCTGTAACCCTTCCCTTCATTGCTGAGCTGGCCAGGAGCTTGAACCCTGGCTTTAATCCTCATCTCCCATGAGCTGAAGCTTGATGAGGGCCTGATGGACAGCAGGCTGGCTGCTGTGCAGTACCTTAAAGGAATCCTGCTGTTGAACTGTCTAGTGTGACTCCAATGAGAGAAGAGACAGACACAGAGAAAGAGATGGAGACAAAAGGAAAGAGAGAGACAGAAAGATAGACACCACAAAGGGAG